>CANYLF012703303.1:0-20275 GCA_948193215.1 Bocquillonia castaneifolia
CTGTTGAAATTTTTATTGTTATTGTATAAAATTACCGATAGAGACATTGCCAGTGAGAGGTAATGAGAGTGTGTTATATTTTAATGAAATAGTTTTAAAAATAGAATATTGAAACTAAATTAAATATTATTATTTTTCAATAACTTATCAAAATATTAATCCTTAAAGTATTAAAATTATTAAAAAACTAATTTTTAAAAATAATCTAGTTATATATATGATGAAATAAAAATTTGTACTTCACTCATAAAATAACATTCAATAAGGTAAGTAATTAAATAAAGTATAATTAAAAATATGTACTTCACCTTGTAAAATAACATTTGTTAAAAATATAATAAATAAATAATAAATGAGTGTTGTATAAAGTGAGTAAATAAGTGGAAATATAAAGGACAGAAAAGGAAAAAAAAATTAAAAGGTTCCAACAGCTCCAAATTGAAGCTGTTAGAAAGTTTGCAAATAAAACGGTTGGAGACGTTATCAACAGCTCCTAGCCTTCCATCTTGGATTGAGCATTCGGTTCGAACTGAGTTGAACTAAAATTTTTCTCACCCCTCAAATTGAAACCAAACTGAATAAAAAATTTGGTTTGGTTTTTTGACTTTTAGAATAAAATTTCAGTTTGATTCAGTTATTTCAGTTCAAAATTCCAAAAATAGCAACCGAACCGCACCAAATTTTAAATTTCGATTCAGTTTTTCGGTTTAGTTCGGTTTTTACTCACTCCTACTTCCATCCAAATAAGTGGACAAACGTTTGGAATTGTAAATGTCCATCCAAACGAAGCCTAAAGCTGCTATATATTAGGCTTAATTCATATTTAAGACATACTAATTTTTTTTCTTAATACAAGAGCTTTTTTTACAAAACAAAAACTACAAAAAAAAAATAAATAAATATACAGATGGAGTAATGAATTACTTGATTTCTTAAATAAACAAATAATTTGAAATATAATAGAACCTCCCTAAATTAATGTAATCCGTGATATAAAAAATATTAATTAATAAGGGTTATTAATTTATAGGATATCCATATAAAATATCATGTAATTTATTATACTTTAACTAGTTTGCATGATAAGTATATCCATACGATTATGGATAATATTTATCCTTTATTAATAAAATAAAAATATATAATTTGATAAATTAAAGATTAATTTCTCATTATTTATTATAACATAAGGATAATTGCTTATGATACAACAAACAAGCATTCAATTCTATAATGTAGACTATAATATATTCTTTGTATTTTTCAACTATATAAACTAATTAAATTCTAATCAAAATAAATTATATTTAATTATTGTTTATCTAATATATATCTATTTGATTATTATATACTTAATTTAATTACTACATTTTAATAGACTATTTATAAATATAGTACTTAATAAAGGTGTATTCTATAGTTATTTTGTTTTAAAATAAAGTAACTGTATTTTGTAATGAAAATAAATGTAAAATTACGAAAAATGTAAAATTTCTTTATATCTTTTTGGTAAGTGATTTGATTTTTTTTTTTGTAATAAAAAAATTAACTTTATGAAAAAATATCATTTTTCATGATTTAATATGTGTTTTTTTCCGTAAAAGTGAATTATTTGAAATTAAAAAAAATTACATCAATAATGAAAAAAATACAAAGGGATTTTCACCTTTTTTGTAATTTTTTTTTATTTTTCCGTAACAAAATATAATTACTTTATTTTAAAACAAAATAATGGTAGCAATCACCCTTAATAAAATGTAAAAAATACATCTCTCAATTCGTAATTAATAATTAAAATACTCATATATTCTATCTTAAATATAAATCATATTATAATTTATAAAGTACTTATAGATAAATACATACAACTAAAAAAAATTAATATTTCAAGTATGAGGTTATGTGAGGGATATAATCTTACGTACGGTATATAATATTTTGTATTAATTATTAGATAGTAAAATAATCAGTTATATATAAAATGGGTAGGTGACATAATTATTATTAGTTACTCTCTCTCTCTCTCTCTTTCAATAATGGGTTTGTTTTCACTTTTTTTTATCTCATAATATAAATTTGTTTCTCTTTTAAATGCATGGCTCATTGGGTTTTTTTTTTTTGATTAATTGTACTCCTTTTACTTTATGTTAAATGATATATAATATATGCAATTGGAGAATTTTAAAGTAAATTTACGATGTGTTAGAGTATCACTAAAAGCCTCCTTGTGAGGCTCTTAAATTTATGAGACTGCAATAATAAATTTTTTTGAAATTGTATCTTGAAAATTGTGTTGGCTTTTTATTTGAGAAAATGAGTGGATGTGAATTACCTAACTTGTGGAGCATCTATTTAAATTCTAAAAAATTATGGTTTTCAATGTGAATAAATGAATTATTTATTTAAATAGGAAGTAAAAAATAGAATATACATAAATTTTGAGAAAAATATTATATTGTTTATAATATATTTAGTTGCAAAATGAAGAACATTCTTGGGATGCTCTTAACTAATAAAACTCGTGAATGATATTGCTCATAAGCTTGTGGTGGTATAATCCCCCATGTAATTTCTCATCCTTTTTAGTTAATGAAGAATAGATCAATGTTCCTTTTTAAAAAAAAAAGGTAAAAGGTACAAAAACACCCTTCACCTATTTTGTCAGAGAGCAATTCAGCCCTCCAACTATTTTTATTCTAAAATCGACCCCTAGAGTTTTCAAAAGTGGACCAAAAAAACCCCTTCCGTTAACACTGTTTATCAATGTTGTTAAAGTTACTGATGTGGCACCGTTTATCTCCATCTCTTACTTCCTCCACCTTCTCACCTGCAACACGATTTCCTCCACCACCACTCCAATTTCATCACTACAAACTTTTGTCTCCTTCCACCACCTAAAACAACGACAATCAACAACAATATTAAAAAATACAAAAAAAAAAAAAACAAAAGTATCTCCACTCTCACTCGCGGCCTTGTGACCTTGACTCCTTCGCACCATACCTTCTGCTTGCATCGAAGCCATCGCCGCCATGTCCTCCCATATCACTAGACCTCCATTTTCTACCCTTTTGGAAGCCGCTTCTTGACATGTTGATGGTTAAGAATGATTTCAGTTCTCAAATTGGTTATGCTTTGTGCTTAACGATGGTGATCGAGGCTGCGCCGGAGACTGAGGTGGAGCAGTTGAGGAAGATGTTGCCAAGATTTAGGAAGTTGATAAAGAAGTTAAGGAAGCCCAGAATACCTCAAAACTTTGTTGGTCATTGGGAGGCAAATCGACATTTACTAAAATCAGATGGATCTCATATTATGACCTGTGTTATGGTTCAAATTCTGCTATTATTTATGGCCTCCCAATGATCCTCAATTGTTGGAGGAAAGTTTCATGTTTGTGGAATTAAGAGTTATGACCGTGGGATGATTTGTTGGGGTTTCATTATAAAGCCAAGCACTCCAGCTTCTAATGGTATCGAGGTCTATGAAATCGGTGCTAGAAATTACGTCACTTGTGGAATTCTTACTGAGAAATCTCTCTTACTTGTTTTGTTGCGGTCTTGGTTTCTCTATCTCTCTACCTCTAGCAGTCTCACTGAGACTCTGTAAAAGTACTCGCATTCCTGGTTCTTATGAATTTAGCAATGATAATGCCTCTTGTAAGTCTCTAAATTTTCATGTCTGCTTGCCTTGCATTAGTGGTTGCCTACTGAGATGTATCAGAAAGCTGAATGTTCTGCAAGATTGGATCGCATTGGTGACTATAATTGTTTAGGTTGTTATTCAGCTAAGTGCTTCTCAAACTGCTTCTGATTCTGATGTGGCTAAAGGGAAGAAGGATGATAAATTTTGGTCATTGCAATTGCATGTCATCATTGTAAAGATTGGATTTGATGTGTTCTGTTGGTTTGTCAACGTATTTGCAACTGCAATTATGTATGTTTGCTACATATTGAGGAAGGGGCAGTCCGTAGATTTACTAGAGATAATGGAAACAAACATTGTGGATATCATGTTTATGGGATTTCAACAATAAATTCTAGAGCTTATTGTTGGGGAAGAAACCTGGACCTTGAAGAAGAGATGATTTCTGTGGCATATTTAGGTGAAGGAAATGTCAATTTGCCTCTTAGTGATTTTATGCTTTCAGTTGGTGAAGGAAATGACAAACTTTGTTTCTTTACCAGTAATTGAAGGGCCAAGAATAGGATGCTCATGCTTTGTTGGTCACGATTTAATAACCTAGCCATCATCAATTGATAGTAATGGTGGTGACGGAGAGGAGATTGTGTTGAAGTTGAGAAGGAAGATGGAGGAAGTAAAAGACGAAGATAAACATGCCGTGTCAGCAAGGTTAATGAAGAAAATAAACAGAGTTGACGGAAAGGGTTTTCTGGTCAACTTTTAAAAATGTTAGGGGTTGATTTAGCAATGAAAATAGTTGAAGGGTTGACTCGCTCTCTGATAAATAGGTGAAGGTAGATTTTGCACCATTTGCCAAAAAAAAAAAAAACTAAAAAAACTACTCATTTGTGTGAAAATGGAAATATGCTGTTTTGGAAGAAAGGGTGTATTAATTTATAAGAAATCAATTTATGGGGGCAGAGCTGAAAAAACATACAGGACCCGATCCGTTTGGTGAATATCCAACCCAAAAATAATTGAAGGAAAAAAAACTAAAAAAAGCTCTCGAATTTCTCTCCTCTCTTCTTCAGTCCATAGCCATCACCACGCTGCTCGAACCTTCGCTGCTGTTGCTCGAGCCGCCGCCGTTGACTGCTATTGTCGCATTTGCTGCAATTGCCATTACCAGACTTCCTTAGTGAGTTCATATTTTGATTTTCCTCTCCAAATTTTATATTTCTGCTAATAGCTTTGAGACTGTGTGATAAAGAAATCTGATAAGCTTTTCTATTGATTTCTGCTAGAAGCAATGGTTACACATTTTGTTACTGTTAATATTATTACAACAAGAAGAATTTGTTTGTGCAATGACCAAATGAGAGGCCACTTGACATGGTCTCTGGAGAGTTCTAAACTCATTCAGTTTCTCAATTTTTCTGAGATATGGCCAGGATTTGAATACCCTTCTTGAGTTCATCTCCAAATTGTGTGAATGAGCTGTTTTATGGTTATGGTTGTGATTGTTAATCATTTAGAAATCGATGAGGCAAATGGTTTATATTTAGTTTTGAAAACAGTCGAGTCTGCAAAACTTTGATATATAGACTTCCTCCTTATGTCTTGAGTGTACCATTGATATCTTGTGTTTTAATCTGGTCCAATTTTTACTTTTTTTGATTCAATGTAAGGGAAATGGTCAATTTATTTGGCAGGATTGAATGAAAATGAAGAATCTCCTAGTTGAATTCTTTTGGAAATTAACGACTTTTTTTTTTTTTTGGTAAAGACACCAAAAGAGTACAAGACACAGAGCATTGAGCTCTGAAACCACCTAGAAAGATTGCAAAACTGACACTATGTTCATATTGTTCCTAGTAGTATGTACTTGCTCAATACAGCAGTTTTGACACTATTGCCAGTTTTTCGAAAAGCAATTACAGAATTCTTAAACACTTGGCTATTTCTAGCTCTCCAAATGAAGTAAACAGCTGCCGTCAACAACAGTCTCCTGACCTCTGGTATTCTGCTCTTACCTGTACATTTATGACAATACCAACTAATCATCCTTCGCCAGCATCTAAATGATCGAGGAAGAAGACCAACCTCACACAGTCTTTGCTAAATTGGCTGACTCTGAGAACAAGAGAACAAGCAGTGATCTAATGTTTCCTGTGCATTATTGCAACGCACACAAACATCAGAGTCAATGCAATTCAAACAATCACAAGTTCTGAGTTTCTTATGAATTGTTAGCCATAAAATGAAGCTATATCTTGGGATACAATTTTTATACCAGATGATTCTGCTCCACTCCATTCTACTTCCCTGATTTCTGTCAGGTCTAGGTGTAACCTTCAGAGTTTAAAGTTTAAACTTCAATCCAGGCCTCCTGTGTTACCGAATCCATAGGATCTGGTAGTACCCAAGAGTGATGCCTCCACATCTCTGCAACTTTGGCATGCTTCCTAACACCTGCATCAGCAATATTAACCAAAGGGGATATATCCTCCAAACTTGAATTATTTAGCCAAGGATCATGCCAAAAGGAGAACTGCTGTCTATTCCCTAATTGGTAGTGAAACAAACTTTTAATCTCATTTCTCAATTTCAAGAAATCCCTCCATATCCAACCAGTCTCCTGATTTCATTTGAGGTACCAAAAGATTCTGTTCTTCAGCTTATTAGTTTTGATCCAAGTGACCCATATAGAATTATCAGTTGGCAATAATTTCCATATGTGTTTGGTAACAGCTGCTTTATTCCAGTCAACAATTCTTTTGACACCGAGTCCTCCTTCTTGCTTTGGCTTACATACTGTTTCCCAGGCAACCAAACTCTTAGTTGATAAACATGCATCACTAAACATGCATAGCTGATAAATTTGAACATGCATCATTGATAAACTTGAAAAGGTTTTGTTATTAAATGATAACAGACCTAAAGCAATGACTATGGATGAAATTGGAGTTTTTATTGTTTTGTGTTTGCTTTTAATAAGGAAAAGTCTCAGCTAGAAAGTGGTTAGTTAGTGGCCTAACCACAAGCACCCAGATAGAGTCTATGTGTTGGGCTCTCCACAAACTTGGTTTTCATATCATAATTCCCCAGCTCAACTTGACAACACTTCTCCTTTTTGTTGATTAATTCAGGTTTTATTTTCAACATGTAATGGTAAAAAGCCTGAGAGGCTTTCTGTAGCATTTGACATGTCACATTGATGTAAGGGAACATGGTCAACTTATCATTGTAGTTTTCTGTTCACTCTCTTTTGAAATAAAAAGATAAACAAATTCATATGCATATCAAAGCAACGTTATCAGACCATATTGATAATGCATTTGGAGCCAGATCAGCAATTCTCCTAATTCACATATTATTTCTGTTTTTAATCAGGTTCTATTGTGTAATGATAGAAAACTCAGCTCTCTTTAGTATGTTGTTGCCCAGTTTTAGCACTTCAGTGCTGTTTGCAATTACCGCATTCTCCATTCTGATCCTATTCATCACTGACATTTTAATTTTTTTGCTGCCAATTAATGGTATATAAAGTAGGCATTAGTAACTGCTGTTATTTATTTTGGCATCAGTTTGTCAAATTCATTCTCTGAATTTGATGTTTTGTTACTAGAGATTGGTTCCAATATTGTTCTTTTTGTTTCTGAAATTAGGTTTCAATCTGTTAGAATTCACTTGTTTTAGGAAAATTATCCAGTAATGTGCTTTACATTTATGAAAGGGAATGGCGATATTTTGCATCGACTGACCAACACTCTTACCCTTTTTCTCACTTCTGTTGAACGCCCTGAATTTTTTCTCATGTTTAATGGGCTGTCATGATAATTTGTTGGTTGGGGATTTTTGAATCATGCATACTCATTCTCATGGGCATATCTGGTACGAGTACTGGTTGTGGTCAATCAAAGCCATATTTCACTACTTGCCCATGTTCATCTGTTTTTCTTTTTGTACATGCTGATTAATTGAGTGAATTATGTTTGTACGATCAATTGAAGTTGGGGTTTCATGAATCACTAATGTACATCCTGCTCCTCTTGTTATCAGTCTTTTTTTAAAAATTTCTATATGGTTTCTAATTTTTTAAGGTTTTTTTTCTTTTCTTTTTTTTTTTTTGTTGTATATATAGCATGTGAGTTTTAAACTATTGTATGGAATTGCCAATGTTTGCTGTGTAGAGAACTTCATCTGAGGTGAGAAGTCCTCTGCCCTACAAAAGAAGCTTGAAGTAGCTATTGTCAAATTTTACTGGGGAGCTAAAGTCAGTGGAGATACGTAGTTGTCACTTCCTGATTTGATCCTAAACAGTACGTTGTCTCAAGAGTTTCATTTGGTTGGTTGTTTCCATTTTGGTTGTATAGCCTCTGCTTGAATGTCGCACACCTTATCACTCCAATTGTATGCTCCTGCAACATGAATATTAATTGTTTGCATGTATTTACATACTTACTATGTAAGTTAAAATATATAGCAAAATTAGCATAGAGTACAAGGAGAATTAATTTTTTGTTACCTGAGAATGCCACAAGGTCAACCTCATTAAGGCCCCGATGCTTGAAAAATTTTATGAGGTTTTGGATGGATATATTTACATATATGATTACTTGTTGCGTTATGAGTGTACAAATTTCAGTTTTGATCTTTTGGTTGAAGTAGAGAACTGATTTATTGTGAAAATGATATAAAAAATGAAGTTACAAAAATAAGGTGTTTTCTACGGTGACTTGGTTTTATGCCTATGTTGTTTTTACCTCATGTTTATCACCATTGGATGAAAGCGATAAACACAAAGTAAAAATAAAGTAAGCAAAAAAGAAAGTCACCATAACCTTCAACTAAAAATAATATAAAAAAAATATTTATCATTTTTTTAAAAATAAATTATTTTCTATCCTTATTCTGAGTCCGGTTTCAAATTTGGCTAACCAAACATCTTTATTGGAATTCCGATTCCATACTTAATTAAACAATATATACTTCATCCTCATTTTCATTTTGACTCCAGTTTCTGGTCACAACCAAATGACACCTTAACACCATTGTCCATCGACTTCTTGGAAACCACATTTCTTATTAATCAACTTGCACACTAAACAAATTCGGTATATTTCAAGCGATTTTTGAATTTGCATATGGTTGCATTTCTTCTTTTCTTTTTTTTTTCTTTAGAATTGATTTAGTGGTTCATTTCAAATGATTAATTAGGCATATAAATTTTTACATTTTTGAGATTTTTTTTAATTATCTAATGGCCCAAAGACAAAACCACATAATAAGAATAGATATTTTAAGTTTTTCAAAAAAAAAGAATAGATATTTTAATACTCCTTATAATTATGATAACTCAATTAATATAAAAAATTTAAATTCAAAAATTTGAAATTTTATAATTATTACAATTGATATAATATAGTTGGTTATTTGATTTCTTTATAAAGTAATCTTTACCTAATTAAATTACCATTAAAAATCATGATAAAAAATAAAAAATAATAGAAAATGAAATAACACAGAATCTCCTCGGTCTAATACAATAAAATTATAAAAGATATATAAACTTGAAGCTTTTTTTGCTTGAATTAGAAAAAAAATAAGCGAAGATTTGTATTTTTTTTAATAGTCTAAAATTGTATAATTGTTTTTATAAATATAGTCTACTACTAAAATATTATAATTGATATGAAAATTTTAAATTTGAATATTTTCTTAATTAAAATAAGAGAATATGATATTTTATTTTTCAATATTCAGTTTTTGTTTTTAAATATAAAAACATAAATAAAAAAATATTTTCAAAATATTTTTTTTATCTTTAAAGAGAAAATAAAAATGATTTCTAAGATTATTTAAAAAAAAATGATATCTAAAAGGATTTATCACTTAGCGCAATGCCCTAAGAGCTGAATTTGGTCCAGGGCGGAGCCAGGGGTGGCTTGGTGGGGCGGCCGTCCCCCCTCCGACCGGTGAGAGCCTTAATAGGGTATATAGGTTATTCGTTGCCGCCCTCCCTCCTTCATGTATACTGTGTTTTGTGTTAAGTCTGCTGCAAACCCTTTTTTTTTAATTGATGATAGGGTTGAAAGACATGAAAAAAAATTTAAACGGGCTCACTTCAAATAGTCCCAAATTAGCTACAATTCTCTCCACCAATTGAAAAAACTCAAATAAATCAGGCTCTAACCACCAAAGCCCAATTAATAATTTGCCAACCCACAATAAGCTTTTAACATTTAAAAGCTAGCAATTGAATTTATTCATTCAATTGAATGAAAAGTTTCAGACATCACAAGCCCTAAATTACTGATTCCTCTTTCTTCTCCACTCTCAAGCACTTTTATTTTTTCACTAATTATAAATCAGTCATTTGCTCATTTTGTAGTCTTATTTTCTAATCATTCAACAACAATCCCTTAATTTAAACCTTGAGGAAAAAATGTCAAGTTTTCTTTTAAATTTATTGTAATTTTTTAATATCTAGTAATTTATTTACTTTACTTTGTTGACATGGATTGAAGAATTTAAATTAAATTTTGTGTTTCTTAAATTGAATATAGGCCTTGTTAGTAATAGTAGCTTTGAATAAAATAATTGAATTGATTTTTATAATTTTTTTATTTCTACATACTTGGTAGTTTAGTCTAATTTTATTTTTTTTAATATTAGTTGAGTAGTTTAAAATCAATATTTGATTTATTAGTTGATGAAAGCTTTGTTAAGTTTTTTTATCGAAGACATTAATGTGCTTTGATTTTTTTTAAATATAAACCCCGAGCCAATTTTCTGACCACACCACTGATTTGGTCCAAAGCAGCCGGAGGACGACTGCTTAATAAAGACAAGCAAGCAAGAACCCGCCCCAATTAATAAAGACATGATCTTGTTCATTGAATCCACAAGAATCAATCCAAAACTCATCCAAATCAAATAGGTAATCTTCTTAATAGGCAATTCTTCAAAATTTTTAAAGCCTAATCAATCTTTTGAATTGCTTTTAATTGTAACTAAATCTTGAAAACCTACTATCTTTTGAATGTATGCATATGATTTTTGATTACCCATATAGCAGTTTAAAAGATTTATTGCTTTTTTCTGAAGTTTGAAGTAGGTGAAGTGCCCAATCCAATTCAATGACCATCATATCAAGTAAAGCAACAAGCTTGGGGCTTCCATTGATGAAACTTGTGAGATTTAAAGGAGTGCCCATTTTGGAGCAACTTCATTTGGAGGAAAAGCTTCTTCGTACTTCTTCAGATAATTGGTGTATTGTAAATGATGGCACGAATTCCCCTTCAATTGTCATGGGAATTTCTGGGTATGCTTTTCTTGTTTTTCTTTTTTCGCTGAAAGGTTAATAATTCAATTCTTTTGGAGTTCCCACACTTCACACGTTTTAACCTGTGGATTTGTATTGGATAATTTTGTAAGATGTGTAAAATACAAATCCAACTGGTAGAAATTTAAGAGCATGGATGCTCGAGAAGCATTAAGTAGCATCTCTTGCTCAATATTCTTGCTTTGGCATACTTTATGTGCTTTTGTTTTGCACCCCAATTCCAATAATTAGTTAACTTATGCTGGAAATTACTTTACTATTGTATGCTGTGATGACAGTTTGTGACTTTCTGAATTTTGACCTGTAGTCTAATTGCATCAGCAAACCTTTCACCCTTTCTATGTTGTGTGTATGTATTTCGTTGTTGTTTTAGTTGCATTGCATTTTCTTTAGTTAGATGTATTTTACTGAGTTGAATGTTTTACATAGGAAGTCTTCAGAATTACTCGAAATTGGACCTGTGTTGCAAGATCATGTTCCTGTGATTAGAAGGTTTACTGGGGGTGGCACTGTTATTGTTGATAGTGGGACTGTTTTCATTACTCTCATATGCAACAAGAATGATGTTCCTGGAGTGCAACCATATCCACGTTCAATCATGTCTTGGAGTGGTTTGTTATATAGTAAAGTGTTTCAAGGGATTGGTGACTTTCAACTCCGTGAGAATGGTACATAAATTGAGGTTTGGTTTAAATGATGTTTCTGATGTTTGTATACTATGCTCAAATACCCGTAGAATTGACTCCTAGGCAATTTGTTTGTTTCCTTTATTTAGTTGATATGCAAGTGAGTTTGGCATTCGCAAAATATATGGAATGAATATAAATTTGTGCTGGAAGTTCTTATTAATTTGATCTTTGCCTAGATATGGATGCTATTTTCATACTGTATATGACAACATGGAACTTTTTATTGACAATTGGAAATAGTCTTCTGTGTTTTTCTCGTTTCCAACATAAATTCCTAAGGGAGACAAATGTTTCCAGACAAGTGTTATGTTCTGCAATATGAAAGTTTTTGGCTGATTTAGCATACAGTAGTCATTGGGAAATGCTTTGTTATGATATTCATGTTATTTCCTGCTAAGTGCATACAGTAGTCATTGGGAAATGCTTTGTTATGATATTCATGTTATTTCCTGCTCAGTGCAAGCATTTTACTTTTCCTCTTTCATTGTTTTTTCAGACTGGAATTTGCTTTTATCTCTGTAATGGGCACTTCTAATTTATTATCTTATTGTTCCTGTATAACCATGTCATTCACCTTCTGCATTTAATTTTTAATATTCTACTCTACAATTTCTATTCAGATTACGTGTTTGGTGACAAAAAATTTGGTGGAAATGCTCAGTCTATAATAAAAAATCGATGGATACATCACACTTCCTTTTTGTGGGATTATGAGGTGAGGAACATGGCTTACTTGAAGGTCCCTGCTCGGGCTCCAAAGTACAGATCTGTAAGTTTTGTAATATTTTTTACATAACTACCTCTCTTTGAAGTATATATCTCACCAATATAATGTTTTTTCCATGAATTTGCCCCACTCTGATTTGATAGTGGTTACATTACTTTGGCCACATTATAATTATTTTTTGTCTCCACATAATTGTTACTTAGGCCAGTATGATACTTACATTTCTGAATTTGTCTGTACTTCGCAGGCAAGAAACCACACTGAATTTGTCTGTCGAATGAAGGAATATTTGTCGAGACCAATTTTCATAGACACAACGTTGAAAGCTCTTGAAACCCATTTCTCAGTGGAACCCGCAAACTTGGAGGAAGTTGGTGAGTCTCATGAAGCGGGATTTGTTTCTTCCACAAGGCTTCTCACAAAGGGGGAGCTTGAGGATGCTTTGGTGTCTCCGCTAAAGGGAATGGCTTGCGGTGGTTAAATCATTGGTAATCAGAGAATGTCCATACACGGGATACATATGCGAATTGATAGTGAAACCATTCCTTATTCAAAATACATTTGGTCAGATTGATTTCTTTTACCCCATTGTTGCATTTGAGTGTAATTCTTTCTGTTATTTTGTGCAATTTGAAGCTAGATTAATCATAAGAATTGAAAATCCCCAATGGAGTTTTTGCACCTTCTGTTTTCTTTCTCTAATTATTTGTAGGACTTAAAAGCTATCATTAATATCGAACTTGCTAGGCTCTGTCCTGTGCATTTTAGACTTTGACAGCTGATGGTGTACAAATGTAAGAGTCAAAAAATTGTAGCTACAGTATTTTCAGCCTCAGATACTATAATCTGGCCGTATATTATACGTTAAGGTTTCTTGCTTCCTCCCTTTATCTGCCCAGTTGATACCTCAAACAGTGACGAAATGCCTTCAGATGCTAACCCTAGTTAATTTCATGAACACTTTGATGTTGATTTTATCCTTAATTAGTTTTTGCTTTTTATAACAGATATAATAGAGTAAATGATCAAGTATGCAAGTCCAGCAATTATCTTGAGTTTTTAATGCTGGAGGGAAAGTAGAGCATATGAGATTAATAGAGCTGAATACGTTTTGCAGATGGTGGGTTGATGTCATGGCCTAGCCAACAAGGTTCCATGTTCTTCATTAAATTAAGCAATTAATACATTTGCTGACTTATTAATTTCTTCTCTAGCAAAGTTGTTCCAGGGATACAACACTACTGTTTTCAATCAATGGTCCATAGAGAGGGACTAAAAACAGCAAAAGGTTTCAATCTTAGAACAGATTGTAATTGTATTATTGCACTCGTTGGAAAGTTTGATAATCCTTTGTCGTAGGTACCCAAGAAAAATTATGATTCAGCATCAAATTTCGAACATTTTTCTTAGCTCTATGTTAATGACATAATTACTATACATGTTTGGAAAATGATCTAATCCTATGACCATTATTCATATTAACCATGATGATAGAATTTGTTGCTTATCTTATGACAATGTGCATCCAATACAATGCATCATGAAGAGGTTGAATATAGATAGATGAGATTTTCTTGCGTGGATCATGGTGCCTGAATTTCTATGGATTGACATGTGAATCCCACTGTAAACGGGACTCACATATCTATCTCTGTTTTGTCCATAAACCATGGGCCATGCAAGAAATCTCCCATATAGAGTTTTTCATATGTAAATTGCCTGATTACAAATGACAAATTAATGGCTGACAAGGCCTATCGTTTGGTTTTGTTTTGTTATTATTGCTAGCCCCACAGTCCCTTTCTTTTCCTTGTTTAGTTAACAGTTAGCTTCACATCATCTCTCTCTTTTCACCACCCAGCAAAAAAAAAAAAAAAAACATACGCCGAGTGATTGCAAACTTTAATGTGCCCTTTCTTTTTCAATGATATTCATGAGATGCATACAATTAAGAACTATATTTGGCGAGCATGAAGAGGTTTAATGAAATCTTACTCATTATATATGTTGCAAAAGAAACGGCACAAACCCTTTTAAAATAGTGGATAACCATTTAGCTCTTAATTAAGAAGCTCCTACTCCCAGAAAATCTATAAATGGGGGAGATGAAGATGATGAGGTAAAGGTGGCATCAAAATGGCTGTTCTCTGCAAATGTTAATAGTGATGATGATGACGATGATGATGGCTCACTGATCGAAACTAGAGGTGGTGCTGGCGTTGTTGATGCCATCCAGTCTGAGTAGCCTGCAGGAAGATGATGATGATGATGGTTGCTTGATTGTTGCATGCTGTTGAAAACAGTGAAAGTGTTGTTTTCTTTAGGGATGTTGCACTTCTGGCTTGGAATCTCACTACTTTTGTCACCTCCTGCAAGAATTATTTATTTTTGCACCTTTTAGTCCATTCACTAGATGATAAAAAAAAACTAGCAGTGTTATCAAATTATACCTACGTTTCATCAAAATGAAAAAAATAAAAATAAAAATTATTTTACTCAATAATAATAGTGAAGTTGTTATAAGAAATAATTTAAGTGAAGTGATTGCTTTTCAATACAAAAGGGCAATAATTAGATAAATCCCCTTCCCTTTTAAAAATGTAAATAAACATTATTGCATCATATTTTTTTTAAATCTTCAAGATAGGATAATAATTCAATATTTCAAGAGTTATTAACTTTTTATGCTCTAAATCTCAGTTGAATTTATATTATATAATTTTATAAAAAATATTAAAAAATAGATTCAATTATTAAAAACATTGGAGTATAAAAGCGTAGTGATAATTTTCCTGGTCAGCAACCTAAAGTTAAGACATTTGGAATATAATGTTCTCTGCCGTAAAGTGATAGAGAGAACAGTTTGGATTTGAACTTGACTAATGCATGCTCAAACTTAAGCTGAAAAGACAACACATGGTGCAATGCAATTAAGAAAATGTAAAAGAGAGGATTTCAGACCAATAAGAGAGGATTAATGCACAAAATGAATCATATAGTTAGGTGAGAAAGATAGAGATGACAGAATGTAATGTAAATGGAGTGGAAGGACCAAAAGGACAAACCAGGAAATAAATCAAAAGATGCCTGAACCAATTTTCTGCTTCTAACAAACATGACACTACCATTTGTAGCAGCTTCAGCCTCTTCAGTGTTAGCTGGAGGGGGGAAATTAGCAGCTGGTTTAACAATGCTGCTCATATTGTAAAAATCAAGAGAGTAGTCCCTGTTGAAATTGCCAGTACTTCCATTTTCTTCAACTTTTGTCTGATTAGCTCGAGCAAGTTTTTTCCTCCTGTAAGCAACAGATTGCTGCCTGTATCTTCTAGCCATTATAACATGCCAGTGATTTTTAACTGCATTATCAGTCCTTCCAGGGAAAAGTCTAGCAATCAAAGCCCATTTGTTACCATAAATTCTATGAGCTGCCATTAACCTTTCTTCTTCCTCTTCACTAAAAGCACTTCTATTGATTCTTGGGTCTAACTGATTAAACCATCTCAGTCTGCAACTTTTACCTACAAAAAAGAAGAGAAATGTTAAAAGAACAGAAACTAAAAACAGATTTAAGGAAAAGTTACTATACATAATTACCTGATCTTCCTTGCAACTTGGCTGCTATAACATTCCAGTTTTGAGGACCATAAAGAGAAACAAGTTCAATGAGTTTAGCATCTTCTGCTGGTTTCCAATGGCCTCTGGAGCAAACCTTTGACTGCCCATTATCCATCATCACTACTTCTTCTCCACTCACTAAACCTATATAATTTCCATCATCATCATTATCATCAGTACTGTTTAGGTTACTCCCCAAGCAACTAGTGCAACATTTGGCTTCAAGGGAAAACTCCATTTGCTAACCAACACAGTAAAAAAAAAAACTTTACAGTAAAAAATATTCTTTGCAGGTACTAGTACTGCTACAGGTACTTCACTGTTAATTTTATGCAGAGAAGGTAAAAGAAAGAGAACCCATGATGAGATGGAAGTTCAGAGGAAGAAAGAAATGTAAAAGTCATTGGAGATGGCACCATTTTCTTAAGGGTAACAGTGAGAAGAACTGTAGTGGAAGTGTTGTGAAGTCATTGTTCAGTAGCTAAATATAGAAAAAGAAAGGTTAAGGAAGAAAAAAAGCAAGCAAACATGATGATGATGATGATGCTACGGTTGCTGAAGAGAGAGAGATATTAAAGAAGTTTTAGTGCAAGAAAATTTGTGTTTGTTTGTTGTTGTTGTAAGTTGTAACAGAAAATCCACACGATTACTCGTATCATCTCTGCAATGGCAGTTTCAGTACTACTGACCTCTATTTTGACTCTTTCTTCACTCTGTTAATTAATCTACCCATTTACTACCATTGCAGCGCGTGATCTTACAACAACAGCAGCAACACTGGTTCTCTTAATACTTAGAAAACCCTTCTTCATGTTTTTGAAACACTTTCGGCTTTATTTTCTTACAATACATTATCTATTTGTATAAACAAAACATATGTACTTCAACTAAAATTTGGTCTGATATTTACAAAACATGATAATTTAGTTGGTCGTTTTCCTTTTCCTTTGCGAAATAATATACTAAAAACTCAAAAATTATTGAACTAAATATATCAGAATTACTGATTACATTGGCATTAATTTTTTTTTTTATTTTATTTTAAAGATATGAAGTGATATATACCAGTAACTATATATTGAAGAGTGGGGGTGTACTGTAATTAGTGTCCTCAATCCTCATGTTGCTATTTTGAAACTTGGTTTTGTATAAATCATAGGCACACGTGTGAACGTCATCTCAACGTCACAGTGATGTTTGAGTTTGATACAGACAGGTCCAAGTCCAAAGTTTTCTCTTCTATCTATCAGGATTCCAAACTGGGGACCTCCCCAAATTAAACCAAATGACAACTTGCTTATATATATACAGAAATATATATTATCCACGTACTTTACTATTGACAAAAAAAAATTATAATCGAGTCTTATGAGAAAATACTAATACTTCCATCCATTGATCATGGTTCGATGAATTACGTTTCTTTCTGTAAGGTGTTTATAACAATCAGTGGATTCTACTTGCAGATTTCATATATGGAGATAGTGGAATCCATTTGTTATAGGCACATTATCCATGCAAGAATTTTGTAATTGTGCATGACTAATCATAAAATAATATTTTTATTATCATATTAACCTAATTGATTGGATGATTGCCAAATAAAAAATAACCTAATGATTTTTTAATCTGATTATTTTAAATTACACTATCATATAGAATATTAACCAAGTCAAATTCATTGAGTGGAGAAATCATCAATCAAGTGAAAATAGCATATAAATCAATTAACATTGTATAATTCAATTTTTTTAAAAAAAAAATTGTGTAACAGAATGGAAAAACAGTCCATTCAATGACCAGTACTATACATGTGACTTAAAAGGAGCTCAAATTATGATAATAATGATAGTAGTGAGATGAATTGAGGAAAAATTGTCCATTTCTAAAACTAAGAGGTTAGTTGCACAAAATTAATAATGCAAGTTGAAGAAGTGTCAAAATGGTAAACCATTTTCTGAAGGAAAGTCATATCTCTGAATTCACACAGGGAAAGGGAAAACAACAGTTATATAGATGACTGGTCAGATTTCAGGAGTGCTTCCAATTATATTTATATATGCATTCTGCATTCCCCAATTCAATGGCACCATTAATTTTTCTTCTCACTTGTTGAATGAGGATATATATATAGCTAGGTTTCAACTTTCAATCCCTTGAAAGCCTTAAGAAAAGGCCAATTCAGGCAGCCACAAACATATGAAGTCTAACACAGCCTTTCACGTGTACAATAGCTTCAAAATGATTCTAATGCTAACCACCTTCTCTTATTATCTTTTCCATATTACATTACCACCTAACACTTTAGATTAATTAGGTAGAATGGTACCCTCTCAAAAAAAAAAAAAAAAAAAAAATTAGGCAGAATGGTAAATATTGTAACTTTTTTAAACTTCATGTCTGAGTTAGTCCTTAAATATTTTTATAAAAATTAAGCGACTGCTAGCAAGTTCACTCCAAAAAAAACAAATTAACCAACTTTTCATTACTTATTTACTTCTTCTATATGTATTAACTAACTGTTCATGTTCATGTATATATATCCCAATCAAGGCAAAATATTATACGGTTGTACGAGTTTGCACATTGAGTAGCCTCTTTGAACTCAACTTGGAATAACAACAAATTCCCATCAAAAGCCAAACTCACAGTTAGGCAATCAAAAATTTAAAAAATATATATATAATTTTAATATTAAGTTTAAATTATTTGTTGTGCCATCATTATCGATTATTAATTTCATTTTTCCATTATTTAATTCACAGTGATCAATAAAATCATCTAATTAAGTTTTTTGGATTTGAATTATTCATTCTCATGAGTACTTAAAGTTTTAAAATTTTTATTTATTATCAAATTCAAGTCATATAAATTAATTATCAATCAAATAAATAAATAAATTTTTAAAAAATCATTTACTCAAAATTTTCATAAAACTCAAATTAACAAAACCAACGGGGCGTTGGTCCAGCGGCAAAGTACAAGGCAGCCCCAATTAAGGGAGGTCTCAAGTTCGAGCCTCGCCCTCGTTGGGAGAGAGATGATACTTCTCTCGATCGGAGATTAGTCTGGACAACCGTAAAACGGGACTTGAAATACTCTGATGGTTCACCATCTATCAAAAAAACTCAAATTAACAAGAGTTAACATATACAAAAAGAATTTCTTATAGCTGTAAAAATAATTTAAAAAAATCTAATAAGATATGAATACAGGTAAAGATATACTGAAGGTGTTGGTAACAACTATAAAATTTGATGGGTCTTGACTCTCATCATTCATAGCCATCCAATAAAGATTAAAAATAAAATAAATATGGTGGAGCTTTTAAAGAAAACAAAAGATTTAACAAGAAAAAAACATATCAAAAATAGTAAGGAAATAAAACAGAATACAGGTGGGAAGTTTTTGGGGCAATTTATTGAGGGAATAAAAGTAAATTACAGGGGAAATTTATTAAGGAGGGAATAAATTATAATAGTACTTGTCACTCAGCTTATTTATATTAGTTCGCCTTAATTTAAAGTGTTATTTCACAACATAATAGGGAGAAGGCAATAAAAAAAAGGTAGAAGAGACAACGTATTTAACATTTCTTCTTCTTCTTTTTTTCTTTCACCTAGTTGAGAATTAAGATTTGAAAATCAATATTGTTTTTCATTTTTATGTTATTTTTATATTTGTTAAGTTTTATAGTGGATAGGCTTAAATCTAGTCAAGCCGAATTAAATCTAATTAACTTTATATAATATTCAGTCTCATATGATTTTAAATTTAAATTTATTATTACTATAAAATAATTTAGAATCTACTAATCCACCTTGGGTGGATTGGTACTACCCATGTGGATAAGGGGATGAGAGGTCTCAAGTTTGAGACCCACCCTTACCAAATCACCAAAAAAAAAAAAATTTAGAATCTTACATTTTATATGTATATAATTTGAAGACATGTTGTAAATAATAAAATACCATGGCTATGAGTATTAATTATACTTTTTTCATTATTACTCTTTCATATATATTTTTTATTAAATTACTTTTCATTGTTAATAGTATTAACTACATTTTATTAATAAACTAGCCGAGTACCCGTGTCATGCACGGTTTTTATTTTTAAAATTACATGTGAAAAATTATTTAAATGTGTTGTTTTAAAATTATAAAGAAATATAAAAAATATAAGAAAATGTAGGAGAAATAAATAATTTTTTATTTTTAAAATTATTTTAATTTTTGAGATAAAAGTGATGTGTTGAATTTTTTTCAAAAATAA
>CANYLF012703567.1:0-14465 GCA_948193215.1 Bocquillonia castaneifolia
ATGAATATATAAAATGGATATATGAAAATTTTGTTGACTTTCAAGGTTTAGATATACAAAATGCATTCAAGAAACTAGATGACTGAGTTAGGAGACATACCTATTACTTGTTTTACAGGGAGACGAGGTTACCTTTACCAAGAGTGGAAATTTCTCCAAGGTTTGAGCAATTTGGAGAGGATTACCTCTGGGTGTGCAAGCCCTAGTGCTGCAGGCTAGATTTGGCCCTCTACTTTCCACATTTCCTGAGAATTTGGATGAGCCTGTGAGCTCTCGTTGTGATCGCTGTTCCATGCAAGCGCTAATGGAGCGATGGTTTGATACTACCCACACCTTTCAGCTACCATGTGGGGAGTATATTTTAGCTCCAGCTTCTTTTTCTGCTATCACTAGATTAGCTTGTGCTGGTGAGCAGATTTCTAGGATGGTGGGATATACTCTGTACATCGTGATGTTCAAAATGAGTATATCTTTAGGAGGTTGGGTGTAGTCCCAGGGAGGAAGAGCTCTAAGAAGCTCTATATGGATGCATTGGCTAGCCACCTCTCGAGCTATAAGCCACAGTTTGACTGGAGATTTGACCAGATGGCCTGAGTATTTATTCTGTACTTGCTGGGTAGCACTATCTTCTATGATACGAACTCTACCATTAGCTTGCATTTCATCCCTATCCTTAGGGATTTTGATCAGATGAGTAGGTATGACTAGGGCTCCCCCGCTTTGGCCTATCTAGACTTCTGCATGGACAGAGTATCCTACGATGCTATGAAATTTTGTTGCTTCTGGCATGCCACTCATGTGAGTTGCTTTACCTTTTGCTTTCTTTTGAGTGCTTTATTTGCTTTATGCTTCTCTGACTGTTGTTTTGCGGGTCTGGGCTATTGAGCTAGGCTTGATTTGCCAGTTCTTCCCATTGGAGCATAGATATACTTTCCCTGTCCTCAGACGCTAGGGTTTACAGTGATTGTGCATTCATGCCTCTGATGTTAATGGCCATCACGTGTTCCTTAACTCTCTGACTTCTTCCAAGGTAAAGCAAAAACAAACTTGTTAGTTTAAAGCAATTGACATAAGTTCAGAATACCTACCTTAATGCTTCTGTTGTACCTTGATAAAGGATGGATGGACCCGATGGAGGGATTGCCACCCTACGCCATTGCATCCTTGCCTAAGGATGACTTGAGGATTCTGCTAGAGGGTCTAGTACTTAGGATGTGGTTTCTGGGTGAGAGGACAAGGCGTTAGTACATGGCCGACTTTCGTTGGAGGCCTCGCGATCCACCCACTGAGATGTACTAGGGACATAAGCTGACGGACCACACCTTGGATATAGCTTTTAATGGCTTTGAGTGTACATCCTTTCTCTCTCGCTCTAAGGATTACACTTCTTTCTTGAGTTCGAGATGCCTCCTGGCTTTGCCTTTGTCACCTTGGATGCTTGCGAAGGTAAAATTCTTTCTTATATTCTTTTTTGCTAATTGAACATCTTACTAGCATGACTAACAATCAATTTCCCTTTTCAGATATCTATGGGTGTTGTGACCTTCTTTAGTTTTGATGAGGATGTGGATGATGGAGATTCTGGGGGTTTTGATAACGATGATGATTTTTCCCCCAGTCCTGTGCCAGTTGTCACACTAGGACTGAGCAGGAGGACCCGTGCTTCTACTAGGGCTATACCGAGTTCGGAGGCTGCTACACCTCATTCATCCTATCGTCCCTCTAGGAGTTGAGGAGATGATGTGCCAGGCCACATTACTGAGTATCCTGGATTTTCAGTTCATCACAGGACTGTTGCTGGCTTAGTTGAGCATACTTTTCATCTTGCAGCTGATCCTTCCATTTCTTACACGGATGGATGCACTCATGTAAGTTATTTCAACATTCTTTATTCATTTCACACCTGTATTTGGATTCTAACTCTTTTATTCACCAAGGTTCCTATCGATGAGGTTTTCAAACTATCATCATACTTTCAGGCCAGCAAGGCCCATCTGGTAGAAACCTGTGATATATGGAGGCAGGCTCACAGATTTTCTTGCAGGATGGTTGCTGATCTAAAGGCTAAGCTTGCTGCTTTAGATAACCTAGCTGAGGGTGCTAGTGGAGTTCACATTGACGAGCAACATGCTGGTGGTGAGACTAAGAGTCAGCTAGCAGGTGGCGATGAAGACGATGAGGAATATGATAGGAGGAGGATGAGGATGAGTAGATGTCCTTGTTTCAATTTTTGAACTTGGATGATGTACCTGTACTTTATACATTTGTACACATATGCGAGTGTATGCAAGTTTGTTTAAGCACTATATATGTATGTATGTTTCTTATGCTAATATGTATGCAAACTATCTGTGAATGTGTCTATAATGCACATACTTTACAAATTTATGTATGCATGCATGTCTTTCTTATGATTTCTTATAATGTATGTATGAAATGTTATGCATGGAATCCTCCTAGAACTCTAAAAATCAGCGTCGATCGTTAAATCATCGAGGGGGAACTAGGTCAGGGCTCAATGCCACTTAGGGAGTGGCATTTTCCACCAACGCCATAGAGGGACTGGCATTTGGTGGTAACACCACTCTCCAACTGGCGTTGGCCCATAACGCTAGTCCTTTGTCTTTAGGGTTTTTTCTCCGCGATTTTTACTTTGTTTTGACTCCTTCTCAAACTAGGACTTCCCTAGACTCTGTGGTTTATAAATAGAGCCTTCTAGGGCAGCTTTAAACCATTAGAAAACACCAAACAAACTCTCTGGAGGTTCAAAGATGTTTTAGAAGTCTGCAAACACTCTTAGAAAGCATATAGGAATCATGGAAACTGAAACTTGGAATTCCTTAGACCAATATCACCTAGAAGAGTTTGGAGCTTTCCTGAATTTCCCATTCAACATCAAAATGCTGGAGTATCAAACATCATGTCTTTCATTTTAATGGAGTTGAGCTATGTCTCTTGTTTGAAGAATTTGAAGGTATTCTCAACAAACTACGCCGCTCCAATGCTCTTCTAGTATTGCCCTCTTCCTATAATCAAACTTCAGAATCTCTAGCTAGTTTTTTTGGATTAACCCTAGATCAGATACTACCATGTATTGAAGATCAATCTCTCTTGATTCAACCTTTGTTTGAACTAGGGAGTTCTAAGCCAAAGAATAGAAAGTTTTGGCAAAGGATCACCGGATTCTGCCTTTATACCCAATTCTTGCTAGTTTCTACTGAAGGTAGAGGTAATTTCCAAATTGCTCATGTTCTTGAACAAGTTGAGAGTGGTCATAACCCTTTCCCTATCATCTTGGCTAAAACCATTGTTGGTTTAGACTCCGTCAAGCATACTCAACGCCTTTGAGGCAACCCATTACTCCTTCAGGTGTGCATTTCTTATCTTTCTTCTATATTCTTTCCATTAATCTTAACTAATTCACTCCAACACCTCTCTCTCTAGATCTGGTTTAAGGAAAAGCTAGGTGTACTGATGCCCCCAGTGAACCGTACAACTTACAGGCCTCGATTGTTTGGACCAACTTTCTCCTATCCAAGAATGAAGAACTGATCTACTGGCATTGTCCATGGTGGAAGTTGAGCTTTGTCACTACCTTTGTGAGAGAACATTTTGTGCAGATTGCTAGCTTTGGTACTGTCACCTTTTGTACCCCATCCAGAGTCTGCAGGCAGTATGGCAAGGTTTAAAGAATACTGCACCCTGTTCCACGTTGTTACTCCATTCTTCTTGAGGGAAATTCATTCTTGTTGGGCTAGTAGATCTTTTGCAAGGAATCTGAGCTTCACCCAAGGATCCACTACTGATGATGAATACAATACTTGGGTTGGTAAGTGCTACTACTGACTTGTTCATATTTTGCAAATATGGATCTTATGGCATGGTTTTATTTGCAGGCTGAGCTATCTGATGATGAACGCAAAGGTGCTGAACTGTATACTACAAGCAATAGAAATAATACAAAAAGAGCAAGAGAGGATGCAAGGAAGGAAATAAATGCAAGTTTTGATAACATCAAGTGGCTAAAGTAACACAAGAAGAATTAGGTCTCATAACCATTTCATTTATTCATGCAATGATTTAGCTTTTTAGTTATGCAGACACAGAATCAAGTACTATAAGAACGTTTGACACTTATCTTTTTGCAAAGGGTTCATTTTATTAATATTAGCACAATAAGCGTACTTCAGCTTTTACACTCGATATTACTGCTTCTGCACTTTCTTCCCTCATTGCCTTAATTTTTGCCTAGACTGCCTCTTTATGAGGTTTTCACCCTAGCAGGCTTTTTGCCCTAATTTTTGCCTAGAATGCCTTTTTACAAGGTTTTCATTCTAGTGAGCTCCTTTATTTTGCATGAACCGCCCAAGCGGGTTTTCAACTCAGTGGGATTTATATTATTTTTTCACATTTTTTCTAAAGGTAGTATTTCTTAAGACGATCAATGTTAATAGGTTGCTCAAACTCGTTCCCTTCTAGATCTAAAATCTTCACAGCCCCCTTAGACTTGATCTTTTTGACCAGATACGGGCCTTCCCAATTCAGCTTGAACTTTCCTCGAGGATCAAATGTAATGGGCCTGGCCTGTTTCAATACCCAATCTCCTTCTTTGATTGGCTTAACTCTGACTCCCTTGTTGAAAGCCCTTGCTATTCTCTACTGATACACTTGCGTATGATGGAGAGCTTTCTTCCTTCTTTCTTCTAAAGACAACACCTGCTTGTATCTTGCTTCAGCCCATTATGCTTCAGTAATTTGAGCTTCTAGTACCACTCTTAGTGATTGAACCTGAGATTCAATTGTCATAACTACTTCTCCTCCAAACACTAATGAATATTGTGTTTCCCCTGTTGCACTTCATATGGTTGTATTGCAACTTATGATTGCAAAAGGTAGTTTATCTACCCAGTCCTTGTAGTTCTTCACCATTTTGGCCAGGATTTTCTTAATAGTCTTATTAGCTGCTTCAACTGCCCCATTAGCTTGTGGTCTGTAGGGTGAAGACATGTGATGTTCAATCCTTTCCTTTTCTAGCAGATCTGCTGTTTCTCCCTGGAATTGCACACCATTATCTGAAATGATGTGATGTGGCTTCCCAAACTGGTTAATGAGCTTCTTATTAATGAATTCAGCCATACTCTTTACTGTGACTATAGGCAGTGAGATGGCTTCCACATACCTTGAAAAGTACTCAATAGCCACTATGATGTACTTATGACCATTAGAAGCAATCAGCTTTATTTCTCCAATGATGTCTATCCCCCAAGCTAAAAATGGCTAAGGAGATGTCAAATTGTGAAGCTCGGTTGGTGGAAAATGTAACTTATTCCCATGCAACTAACACTCATGGCACTTTTTGACCAGGCTAATAAAATCCCTATACATTTTATCCCAGTAGAATCCCTGACGGACTATCTTCTTTACTAGAATGTGCCCGCTCATGTGGGGTCTACACACTCCAACGTGAATCTCCTTCATGACTTCTTTCACTTCATATTGATCCAGACATTGAAGTAGTATTCCATTCGAAGCCCTTCTGTATAGTATCCTCTCATGGTAAGTGTAGCTTCTTGAACTAACCCTTAAGGAGTGTTTCTACTTCCCATTAGCTTCTTCTAGATATTCTTGTTATTCTAGGAATCTCAAAATCTCATAGAACCATGGCTTCTCCTTTGGCCAATTCACATTCATCACCCGTTCGCCATGGTAACAAGGAATTCTCGATCTACACATTATTAGAAGTTTCATAGCTACATTCTTAGGATTGTCCCACATGGATGCCAAGGTTGCTAGTGCGTCTACCATTTACTTTTCCTCTTTGGGCAGATGTGCAAAGGTACAATTAGAAAAACTTAGAGTGAGCATCTAAATGTACTCTGCATAAGGCTTCAGTTTCTCTTCTTTTTCTTCCCAATTCTTTGAAGATTGATTAATGATGAGCATTGAATCTCCATAAACCGTGAGGTTCTTGGCTCCTGCTCTGATGGTTGCTTCCAAACCAAATACATATGCTTCATATTTAGCCATGTTATTGGTGACTTTGCAATCTAGCTTCTTGGCCAGTGGAATACTTTCTCCTTTAGGTGTGATTAAGATCACCCATACTCCAACTCTTTTGTGGTTCACTACTCCATCAAAGTATAGCTTCCATCCGTCTGCCTCTATCAAATTAAGTGACTCATCTAGGAACTCATACTCCCATGTTTCTTGCCCTTCTATCAGATTAAGACCTAGAAACTCTGCTACTGCTCTCCCCTTCATAGTCTTCTTGGTTAGGTACAGTATGTCAAAATCTATCAGTAATACCAACCATTTGACAAGCTTCCCTATCAACAATGGCGCTTCATGCGAGTAACGCAGCGGATCAACTTTTGCTACAGCTTGAACTTGATACGATGGTAATAATCTCTCAGCTTCCGTGTTGTCCATATTACTTCCAAGCAAGTCTTCTGAACAATGTCATATTTTGCTTCATAAGGTAACAACTTCCTACTAAGGTAGTAGATAGCATGCTCTATTCCATCTTCATTTTCTTGAGCAACCATTGCTCCTATGGCATCATCTTCTAAAGCCAAGTACAGTATTAATGGTCTCCCTACCCTAGGAGGTTGAAGGATAGGTGGATTCATTAAGTGCTTCTTGATCGTCTCAAACGCTTTCTGACATTGTTCATCCCATTCGACCTTCTGACCCTTCCTGAGTAGCTTGAAAATGGGCTCACAAATCATAGTTAATTTGGAGATGAACCTGTTGATGTACTGAATCTTCCCCAAGAATCACCTAACTTCTTTCTCAGTCTTTGGAACCGGCATTTCTTGAATGGCTTTGACCTTATCTGGATCTACCGTAATCCCTTTCTAGCTTATAATGTGTCCGAGGAGCTTTCCTGATGTTACATCGAAAATACACTTCTTCGGGTTAAGCCCGAGGTTGTACTTCTCAACCTGTGCTAAGAATCGGTCTAGAGCTTCAAGCTGATCTTCTCTAGTTGAGGATTTGACCATCATATCATCCACATAAACTTTGATCTCCTTATGCATCATGTTATGAAATAAAGTTGTGGCCATCCTTTGGTAGGTTGCCTCCGCATTCTTAAGTCTAGAAGGCATAACCTTGTAGTAGTAAACACCCCACTCTGTGATGAAGGATGTCTTGATCTTGTCTACTAGTGCTATCATTATTTGGTTATAGCCAGCGAAGCCATCCATAAAAGAATACATGGCGCTTACAGCTGCACTATCAATCAAAACATCAATACGAGGTAGGGGAAATCATCCTTTGGTGATGCTTTATCCAAATCCCTGTAGTCTACACACATTTTAACCCTTCCATCCTTCTTGGTGACTGGGACTATGTTGGCCAACCATTTTGGGTAAGTGACAACTTCCAAGAATCTAGCCTTGGCCTGCTTTTCAACTTCCTATTTAATAAACTTGGTCCATTTTTGTCTGAGTCTTCGAAGCTTTTGTTTGACTAGCTTCTTGGTAGGATCTATAGGGATATGATGTTTAGCGATCCTCCTGTCAATACCTGGCATGTCATCATAGGTCCATGCAAATACACCTTTTCTTTTATTTAATATTTTTAAAATTTTTCTCTCTCATCAGCAGTAATATCAAATGCAAGAGTTATTTCCTTTAGTTGTTCTTTTGTGCCAATATTAATAGAATGTGTTTACACAGAATTAATGTCCAAAATGCTTATGGTATGATCTATGCAATGCACAGAGCCACCAGGTAAAACATCACACAAGTAAGTGAAATTGGTGTTCATATCATTGACCTTAGAAAGAAAAACAGAATCGTACTCAAACAAATCAGACGTTATTACATCAGTTCTAGCAGTTTCATAAAATAAGTCAACTAAAGAGCTCTCTATGAACTCATCTAACTCATAAATTACAGCTACATCCTTGGGATGGATCAGCTTTTCTATCTTCATATCCTGGATTCCCTCAAGCAGCATCTTTTCCACAGCATGCACATCTATCAAGCCTTTGAAGGTCTCAAAACTAGGCACCTGAATCTTCCTAACATCCACAGGTTCAGCCTTCCCTAGGTAAATAGTACCACTCTATGGAACAAAGAAAACTTCAAGGGTCTTGACATCTTTAGCTATCTTCTCTCCTTTATAGCCCAAGTCCTCCTTAGTTGTTTGCATCTTGAAGTTAGGCAGCTGTGTGACACCCTGTTGGTTCTTCCCCAACCCCAATGTAAGTAACTAGTCCATCTTCTTCATCATCTGATTCACCGCAAAACATCCTTGTTCATCAAAGATACCCATATCTGAAAACCCATAGGTGCAATAATTCTCTAGGGGGTAGCCCTCCAAACTGCAACTGATGTGGCAGGTTCAGTCGAAATGGTCAGGACTTCATCTTGGTAAGGAAACTTGATCTTTTGATGAACCATGGATGGTATCCCTCCTAAAGCATGGAACCAAGGTCGACCAAGAAGGACAGCAAAGGTCATAGGAATGTCTAGCATAATGAACTTAACTTCTGAAACAATAGGACCAGTTTTAACCATTGCTGTAAATGTGCCTTCAACCGCCCTTTTAGAATTATCATAAGCCAGAAGAACTAAGTCAAATGGCTTCAAATCTTCTCTCACTATCCCTATCTTAGAAAGAAGCTTAGACGTGCAGACATTAATGGATGAACCATCATCAGCCATTATTGGCCTTGAAGGCATCAATTCATCTTTTCTTTAAGGGTGTAGATTGAAGATTGTTAAACAAAAGTCAAAAACTAAAAATGACCTCTAATTCACGCCCACGATTATGAAGACTCAAGGAAGTCACGCCTGTGATTTAAGTAGACAGAAATCAAGTACTCTCTGTAACTTATATCGCGCCCGCGACATTAAGAGGACTGTGAAATCACACCCGCGACATAAAAAGACAAAAGTCAAGAAATCTCTGGAACTTATATCACGCCCGTGACATGTAGATCACCCCTACGACTAAGAAGCTTGATTTTGATGAACGCTCTGTTTCTAATATTGCACCTGCAATTTAAGCACATCACGCCTGTGACTTCAACACACATAAAATACTAAGTCTCTGATCATAATCTCACACCCGCGATATTGAAATCACCCCCGCAATTTCATAAGGCAGAAGGCACATTTCAAGGCATTTTCAGAAGGTTAATATCGCGCCCGTGACGATAGAAATCGTGCCCATGATCTCCCAGTCAACATGACCATTAGAGGATGTTTCAAATGTCGCACCCGCGATCCCTTGGTCAACATGATATCGCGCTCGCGACATAGAGCAATCATTGACTTTTGGTTCAAATTTTTATATCCGTTAGAGACACAATTAGGGTTGTTTCTAATAGCTAGTTTTGGGGTTTATGGCTATAAATACCCCTCTTAATTGTGTTTAACAAAAAACACACAATTCTTAGATAGCCAAATTCTTGCAATCAATTTTCTTAAATTTCTTTGTAAATAAATTCATTTGTGAATTTATTGTGTGTGGGTAGTTAGAGCTCTAGAGCATTTGTTGCTTGGGTTGAGTGATCTCTCTACCTTGTACAATTGTCAATCTTTGTGAGGATTGGGAAACACTTGGGTAGGTTTGGTGTTAGCCTTGTAAACACTAGGTTTTGGGTAAGCCTTTGTAAACTCTAGGTTTGGAGAGAGCCTTGTTATTCTCTTTATAAAGGTTGAAGATAGCCTGTGAAATCTCTATTGTAAAGGTTGGAGATAGCATTTTAAATCTCCTTGTAATTTCCATTTATGGTAGTGGAACCCCAAATTATGTATTTGGGAGAAGTGGACGTAGGTCAAGAGTTGGACCGAACCACTATAAATTTCTGTCTATTCTCTGAAACAATTTTAATTTCTAATTTCGCACCTATTCACCCCCCTCTTGGGCACTTCAAGTGGTATTAGAGCCTTATAGCTCAGTTGTTCCTTAATTGGGAGCTTGAAGATCACTAGAGACGTCGGGTGATGGCTTTGGAAGCGTGAGGCCTTACTTCGATGGAAGTGACTATGCTTATTGGAAAGTGCGCATGCAATGCTATTTGGATAGTGACCAAATCCATGCTTGGGATCAAGTTCTAAACGAATGGACACCACCATCCCCAACCATCGGTGAGGAGACTAGAACGCTTGAAAGAAAAGATTGGGTGCATGCACATCGCAAAAGCAATGGTAAGAACCACAAAGCTATGTCTATTTTGCTTGGTTCTTTATCTAGAGTAGAACGTGCTAGAGTACTTCATTGTACTACTACACATGCAATATGGACAACATTGGCAAACTATCATGATGGCACAACCGATGTAAAGAATAAGAAGATTGAGCTTCTTGTTTATCAATATGAAACATTCAAGAGGTTAGCCAATGAGAATGTCACCTCCCTCACCAACTGTCTTCTAGCTTTGGTAAAATGGCTAAGAAAACTTGACAAAATCTATAGCCCAAGTGAAGTCAACAAAAAGATTCTTAGGTCCTTGCCTAGGAAAAAGTTTGAAGTAAAATTACTTCACTTGAAGATTGAAAGGATCTCTCCACTATGAGAACCAATGAGCTCATAGGAAATCTCTTAATCTATGAGATGAACTATGATGAAGATGAGAAGCTATAAGCAAGCGAGAGGAAAAAAGAAAAGAAGAAAAACATCACCTTCAAAACCTCTCAAGATGATGAAGGCAACAGTGAAGAAGGAAAGAATGGCCCTAGTGAAGAACAAATCCTATTGCTCTCTAAGAGAGTAATAAGGATGATTCAAGAAAGAAAAGGTCATCTAGTAAAAGCAAAGATAGAAGAAAAAAGAAAGAAAGCTTCAAGAAGAGTAGCTCTTCAATAAAGTGCTTCGAATATGGTAAGAAGGAGCACATCAAACCGGATTGTCCTACACTCCAAGGAAGGCACAAGAAGAGTTTTAGTGCCGGATGGCATGAAGATGATCAAATTCCTTCCTCATCACAAAATGAAAGTGGAAGTGAAGAGGAGAGTGAGGAAGAAGTTGCCAACCTAGCATTCATGGCCATAGAGGACTCTACAAATGAAGTAAGTGCTTCTTACTTTTCTATTTTTCCTTCTTATACTTCTGATTGTAGTAGTGATGATGATTCCGATGATGATGATCCTATTGAACTCATCAAAGATCTTAACACCCAATGTACTCGCCTCCAATGTGAAAATATTGAAGCAAAAAAACTTTGTGAGGTAAGTAATAAGGAAGTTAATGATCTTATAGCACAAGTAGAGGCACTAAAACTTTCCTTAGGAGAGCTTAAAGTTCAACTACTTACATCTCAATTCAAACTTACTTCAATGGAGTCTCTTGCAAAAGAAAATGACATATTGAAATGTGAGGTAAAAGAATTGAGAGAATGCATTGTCAAATTTCATAAGGGCAAGGATAATCTAGATACCTTATTGGTGTCTCAAAGACCTCCTCTTGTGAGACATGGGCTAGGATTCAATGAATGCTCAACGTCATATGGAACTTCTAGTACCACATTTATTAAATCATCATCACCACCACAAATTTCTAGTGTTGATATTGCTAAGACCAAGGGTCGGAAGCCTAAGTCTAAGCAAGGAGACAAGCCACAAGATGGCTCATTAGCCAATAGGATTAACTCCTCACAAGGTAAACCCAAAGGAAAGCGACAAGGAAAGTCTAATGACAAACCTCAAAGCAAACCTAAGGGCAAGCCAATCTCTAAAGGCCAAACTCCTAAGAGACATCGCACAAATCAAAAGGCCTTAAGCAAGAGGACCTCTTCTCCTAATGTTCAATGTCATTATTGCATGAAACATGGACACATTAATGTGTTTTGCCATGTTAGGATGGAGCACTTTAGCCTAGGTACTTTTGATAATGCTAACCCTCAAGAACCTAAACTTGTTTGGGTACCTAAAACAAAGAATTAATTTTCTTTTGTAGGTATGCTTGAAAACATCAATGGGAGCAAATGAATGGTATCTTGATAGTGGATGCTCCAAGCACATGACCGGTGAGAAAAGTCTATTTTCTAAATTAGAGATGAAAAATGGAGGATCGGTAATATTTGGTGACAATGCCAAAGGTAAGGTAATTGGCATTGGCACAATTGGTAAGGATTCCTCTACTTGTATTGAAAATGTGCTTCTTGATGGTTTAAAGCATAACCTTCTTAGTATAAGTCAATTGTGTGACAAAGGCTTCAAAGTTACTTTTGATTTGAATACTTGCTTAGTTACAAAGTCCTTAGATGATGAAGTAGTATTCAAAGGAAAAAGAACTAACAATGTTTATACAATCAACCTATACAACCTTACTAACAAAAATGTGAAGTGTCTTGTGTTTATTAGCAATGATGCTTGGGCTTGGTATAGAAGGCTTGGGCATGCAAGCGTGGACTTAATTGATAGCCTAAGCAAGGGGGAGATTGTTAGAGAATTACCAAAAATAAAATTCTCCAAGAACAAGATTTGTGGAGCTTGTCAAAAGGGGAAGCAAGTTAAAACTTCCTTCAAACCAAAGAATAAAGTAAGTACTTCTAGACCACTTGAATTACTTCATATGGATTTGGTTGGACCTTCACAAGTAGCTAGCTTGAGTGGAAAACACTACACCTATGTCATTGTTGATGACTACTCCAGATTTTGTTGGGTTGCATTTCTTACTCATAAGAGTGATGCTTTTGAAACATTTAAATGCTTTGCAAAACATATTCAAAATGAAAAAGGTTATTTCATAACTTCCTTAAGAAGTGATCATGGAAAAGAATTTGAAAATGAAGCTTTTGAAAGTTTTTGTTCAAAAAGAGGTATTGCTCATAATTTTTCATGTCCAAGAACTCCTCAACAAAATGATGTTGTTGAAAGGAGAAGTTGTACATTGATTGAGATGGCTAGAACAATGCTCAATGAATATAGTTTGCCAACTTATTTTTGGGTGGAGGCTGTCAATACATCATGCTATATTTTGAATTGTGTTTCTAAAAGACCTATTTTAAACAAAACACCTTATGAGTTATGGCATGGTAAAACACCCAACATTTCATACTTTAGAGTATTTGGTTGTAAGCGTTACATCCTTAACACCAAGGATTATCTTGGGAAATTTGCATCAAAAATGAATGAAGAAGTCTTTTTAGGCTACTCTAACTCAAGCAAAGCTTATAGAGTCTTTAACAAAAGAACTCTAGTTGTTGAAGAGTCTATGCAGGTTACCTTTGATGAATCTAGTAAACTTGATCTTGTGAAAGCTAGTGTTTCTTGTGATGAAATTATAGGTGATCTTGACAAGCTCATCATTGAAGGAAATGAAGTTGAAAACAAAGAAGAGCTTAACAAGATTGATCAACCACAAGAACAACATGCATTAGAAGAAACAATAGATGATCAAGCACATGTGGATCACCAATGAGTGCATAGAGACCTTCCAAAAGATTGGAAATTCTCTAAAAATCATCCCAAGGACAACATCATTGGTGAAACCTCTAAGGGTGTAAGTACTCAAAACCAACTTAAACTCTTAGATTCTAATCTTGCATTTCTTTCTCAAATTGAGCCAAAAAATGTTGATGAGGCACTCAAACAAGAGAGTTGGTACTTGCTATGTAAGAAGAACTCAATCAATTTGAAAGAAATAAGGTTTGGGACTTAGTACCTAGACCTAAGGATCATCTAATCATTGGTACTCAATGGGTATTTAGGAACAAATTGGATGAGCAAGGTCAAGTCACTAGAAACAAAGCACAATTGGTTGCCAAAGGGTAAAATCAAGAGGAAGGCATTGACTATGATGAGACATTTGCACCCGTTGCAAGATTAGAAGCCATTAGAATTCTTTTAGCATTTGCATCATTCATGGATTTCAAACTTTTTCAAATGGATCTTAAAAGTGCTTTTTTAAATGGTTTCATTGAAGAGGAAGTGCATGTTGAACAACCTCCCGGTTTTGAATTTTTTGATTTTCCAAATCATGTTTTAAAATTAACTAAAGCCTTGTATGGTTTAAAAGAAGCTTCTAGAGCTTGGTATGAAAGGCTTAGTTCATTTCTTTTCAAAAATAGTTTTGAAAAAGGAAAGGTTGACACTACTCTCTTCACAAAAAGACATAAACATGATATGGTCATTGTCCAAATTTATGTTGATGATATTATATTTGGTGCTACTAATGAAAAACTTTGTCAATAGTTTGCTAAGTGTATGACTAGGGAATTTGAAATGAACATGATAGGAGACCTCAAGTTTTTTCTAGGACTTCAAATCAAACAAGGCAAAGAAGGGATCTTCATCAATCAAGCCAAATACACCGAAGAATTGATCAAAATATTTGGCTTGGAAGGATGCACGACAAGCAAGACCCCAATGAGCACAACAACAAAATTGGACAAGGATGAAAAGGGTAAGAATGTAGATGAAAAGAAATATAGAGGTATGATCGGCTCACTTCTCTATTTAACTTCATCTAGACCCGATATTATGTTTGCTACATGTTTATGTGCT
>CANYLF012704638.1:0-13961 GCA_948193215.1 Bocquillonia castaneifolia
TGTGCTCATGAGCTTTCATTCATATTGGGCAGCAGTAGTTCTTATGCCTAAGACTATTGCTAATGCTATCGAGAAGATATGTAGATGCTATTTGTGGTCTCGTGATGCAGCTGCTCACACGAAGAGTCTTGTGGCATGGCATGACATATGCAGAACTAAGAAAGAAGGTGGGCTTAATATCAGAAATGTTCACTTATGGAATAAAGCAGCTCTCTATAAGTTGGTGTGGAAGTTGCTTAAGGGTTCTACAACTATGTGGTGTGAATGGATTCATATTAATAAATTGAAGCATTGTAGCTTTTGGTATGTGAAGGCTAATAATTCTTCTAGTTGGATATGGAAGGTTTAACTTAAGATCAGATCAGAGATCAAACAATTGTATCAGTATAAGGTGGGCAATGGTAGGAGCTTTTACTTCTGGCAGGATCCTTGGTTAAATGGAAGCTCTCTTTCGGATTTATTTCCTGATATTGATTTGCTGAAACTGGCATTCATATCCATAGTAATGTTGCTAGTAGATGGAGGGGAAGGTGGTGCCTCCCAGGACCAAAAATGAAATAGTTAATGAAGTTTGGAAATTGGTTAAATAGTTCTAGTTAAATAATGATGATGATAACATTTACTGCCAAGGTTTAGAAAGTTGAAGCACCAAAGTTGCCTGGAATTCTATAAAGCCTCGCTATCAAAGTGTTTCATGGCATCATTTGGTTTGGAACAAGTCTACGCTTCCAAGATGTAGATTTATCTTATGGCTCACCTTACATGGCAAGCTGAGAACAAGGGACAAATTGTATACTTGGGGCTGTGTTGATAACAATTGTTGTGTTATGTGTGGAAATGCCTGTGAGACCATTGCTCATTGTTTTTATGAATGCATTATAAGCAGATAGGTCTGGAATCAGTTAAAGGAGGTTAATTGTATTCCCAGAAGAATTCATTCTTGGCAAGGACTGTTACAATGGTTTAAAACAAAAGTTAGAGGAAAGAGCAAAGTTGCAGAGTGTAGAAGGTCAATTTTAGCTTTAACTGTTTACTACTTATGGAAAGCTAGGAATAGAAAGGCTTTTCATAATGATACTCCCAGTATAGTGAATATTGTCAATAGCATTATAATATGTATACTGTATAGGTATAACAATTGCTCCTGTAGTTCTCAATTGTATAGTTTTTTGGAGCTTTTGCAGAGGATGTAAGTTGAGAGTGGCAAGGTAATCTCCTTGCGGTCCTTGTTCCATTATTTTTTAGTTTAATGGATTTTTTTTTTGTTTTTCTACCAAAAAAAAAATTTATTTTTCTTTTTTTACTCATTAATTATTATATTCTAAGGTAAAATTTTCTAATGAAATATAAAGTAAGTGTAAAGGTAAAGTAAGAATTTTATTTATTAAACAGCATAAAAATTTATAGAATTTTGTTACATAGGAGGAAGTAGTAAAAGAGTAAATGCTGTAGCATTGGTTCAAGCAAAATTAAAAATTGTTAGACCAATTTTTGTGTTCAGGCCCAATACTATTCCAAGCTAAGGCTTAGAGATGCATTGAAAGTAAGAAGCCCATTTAATGCATCATGCACAAGTGTGTGCCTTCTGTCTTCGCACGTTTCCGTTTATCATCAAATAATAATATGCAAATGCAACCTTTGAGGGAATTAATTAAACAATTGCAAATTGCAATTGCAACTTGTGCAAGTTGTAGAAAAATCAATTTATCACATCACCAACGTTTTCTGCTTTCTTTTGCATCTTCTTTTGCTCGTTTTTATCTTTATTTTAGTCTAGCAACTTGTGCAATTTGTCCTTATTTTTTTTTTCAAAAAAACTTTATCTAATAAGTAAATTTACCATTAAGTTAATGGATAACTGTTTAAATATCAGAGTATGATATAAACAAATTCCTTAAAAAGAATAATTAATGAATACCATTATATTAAATATTTTTTTTGATAAAAAGCATACACAATTCTTCAATTTATTTAATGACTAATAAGCTTCTCTCAAAAAAAAAAAAAGACTAATAAGCTAATAGTATTACATAATTACCTTTCCATTCAACTTTTTTTTTTTCTTTTTATCTTTTGAGGTAAAAAAGAACTTATTAGCCTATTATTTTTGTAGTACAGTAGAAATTAACAAATACAAAGACTAATTAATTATGTCTCATCACATGACTAAGGATAAACTGAAATTCACTTTGTCTCTACCAATCATTTGTATTGTTACCCATTAGACACTAAATACTAAATACCACTTACTTACATTGCAGACAAATAGTTTTTGCCCTTGTAATTGTCTTTAATTACGATGCTGTTTGCTTACAAAACTTACACATTCTATCCCCATTACAGTGTCAAAGTTGTCACTTAATAAAGTTTTGGTCTTTGGAGTTGCCAATGCCACCTCCCTTCTCTCTCCCTCAACACAGCAGCTGAAAGTCTGCATCTTTATACAACAAAAACCTAAAAATAGAGTTTTTTATGTACATTTTATTCAATTCAAACTCATACCCAATTTTAATAATTAAAAAAAGAAAGGTGGATTCTTGTTTGGCACTTGTACAGCTCAACTGGTTACTGCAAGGTTAGAGATATTGTCCTTCTTGGTTTCAAGAATTTTCCTTTATTGGAGCTTGGTTATTGATATCATGTGTGTGTATCGATTTAATTTTTGATTTTTTTTTGGTGTTGTTTAGCTTATAGTTCTTGGTTATTTGTTAGTTTCTTGAGATTTGTAAGAGGTCATAGCTTTATTGAGTTTAAAGGTCACTGCTTCTGAATCTTGTTATTGATAGTGAGCTATATTTGATTCTTACCTTTTGTTTGGTTGCCTAGAAATGGAATGGAAAATGAAAAGAAAATGAACCAAATGATTTGGTTTGCTTGCTGTTCCTTTCGAGATCAATTCTTAATCTTTCTCATATTTGCAGGCTTGCATTAGACATTCAGGGAATTGGTGATTTGTAAAGAATGAAGCTTTATATTTCATACTGCTAAGTGATGGTTTTTTTTTTCTCTTTTCTTTAGCCAGAAAACCTTAGCATTTTGACTTGAGAAGTTTTGATACTACTTTCATATGTTTTGTGAGTTGTGACTCATCATATATCCTTGTCGGTGTTTGTAGTTTGGAATGGTCCCATTTCATTGACTTCTTCTTCCCTATTGCAAAGCATTTGGTGTCAATTAAAATGGTTAGCCTTATGAGTTATGATCTTGTTTTTGCAATCACTTATGATGGTTATATTCCTGAATAATTGAAATGTCTTTGCCTCAATGTCTTGAAATTTTGGTCCTGATTTTTGGGGATCTTTATAGGCCGTATCTGGAATGAACAATATATGTATAAGTTCAATTGAATTGAATTCTTGCGAGATTATGTCATTGTTGGCTCGATTTCATCCCCTTCCAAAATGCCTTGCTTTTTTTATTATAATTTTTAATTTCCTTGAAGTTTAAAGGACTGAATTCTAGCAAATGCAAGCTTTCTAAACATGAGAATTATAATTGAGCTGAATTCTTGTGTCTTCAGAGCTTCTGCAGTATATTATCAACTTTTATTGTGCAAGACCGTATCCTCTATCGTATTAATTATCACATTTTTTCTCATTTCAGGTCCATACTTGTTTAAATGAATTAAAATTGCCCTGCTCTTTTGCAATAAATGCCCCTTTCAGGTACCTCGGTTTTGATTTTGATTCTTTTAAATGCATGAAGCATGAATTTTATATTCCGCCAATTTGCTCATGGAAAAAAGTGGAGTAGCCAAGCTTGGCGCACTTGGAGACCAGAGCACTAGCAACATTACTGTACGCTTGAGAAATCCTGAAGGAAGGCCTGAACTTTTCTACTGTCACTCTACCATTCTAGTTAATAAGAGCAAGTTCTTTGCAGATTGGTTCTCTAATTCAGACTCTGGTACATGTTTTGAGATTGACTGCTCAGAGTTTAATTATGATCATCATGTTAACTTTTTAAGATTGTTGTACATCTTTGCACATCGTGTCTTGGACTCCTTAGATTCTGTCAAGTCTGCAGTTGGAATACTTGAGGTGTCAGTTGCATTCAGCTGTGAAGAGATTACAAAAAGCTGCATTCAGTACCTAGAGGCTGTTCCTTGGGAGGACAAGGAAGAGGAAGAAATCTTAAAAGCAGTCTCGAAATTGGGTCCAATTGCTATGCCAATACTATCCAGGATCCAGCCAGTAGATTTAAGTGCTACAAAGAAAGTTTTTGTTTCAGCTGTTCGTTTTGCCACATCTACTGGTGGGTCATGTCCCCCATTTGGCGATGAACTTAGAATTTCTGCCCAGGAACAAGTAGAATACATGTTAGGGGAAGATGATGATACACCATTGATTACAGCTGATGATGAAGTAAAATCTGCTGTGAAAATAGGACTTTCAAAAATTTTTTCTTCTTTTGAAAGTCAATTGTCCTCCCTGCTTTTGGATTCTGACTTCATATCTGAGGCTGCAGATGCCACAATATTGCAAACTCTATCTGACCTGCAGTGGATGTGTAACATACTTCCAAAGATGGATCTGATAAAGGAATTTGTTTCGAAGTGGGCTGACATCTCTGGCAAAGTTTTGGGAATAATTGAAGACAATAAACTTAACTATGTCCTGTGGGGTTTGAAAACAAAGTTGATTGAAGTGACTGGAAAGGTATTGGAAGCAGTTGGCTATGGAAATGTGATTCTTCCAGCACCATCCCGAGTGCGGCTATTAAAAACATGGCTACCTTATATAAGGAAGTTGAAACCTCTTTTAGACTTGAAAAGTAACGATGACTCAACCTTTCCCTATAAGATGGATGAAGACCTATGCCAGAGCATTGAGGGGGCAATCGTATCATTGATACTGGCATTGCCATCAAATGACCAAGCTGATATTCTAGCAGATTGGATGAAAGCAGACCAGGTTCGATATCCTGACCTGAGTGAAGCTTTTGAAGTTTGGTGCTACAGAACAAAGTCAGCAAAGCGAAGATTAGTAGAGGGCCTAGACAAGGTTGAGAATGCATCAGCCTTCGATTTATCAATTTGATGTTGCTGTAGCGTTAATTTTTGTATGGAACGGATAGCTCTTATCCATCAATGTATTTTTACATAATGAAGCTCTATCTGAAATTTAGATCTATTTTCTACTACTAGTTTTCAGGCATCTTCACCGAGCAGTGCTACCTAATTACATAATCAAGGTCGGTGCCTAACACAGATCATTTTTGTAGGTGTAGACCAATGAGAAGCAACATGATCATCTTCCAGGTTGTTGATGTTGGTTACTAACAAGCAGTGATGTCTGAAACTGGGAAAAAAGGGGTATTCCTCCCTGTGCACATGCAATTCCACCGACCAATTAATGTCTTAATTTAATACATGTACCTGCTTCTTTAGTGCTACTTTCTATGTGGCATAAAATGAAATTAGCATGTTTGGTGTGAGCTGATAATTTATTATTACCTCCGTAAAAAGAGTCCATTATCCCTTTTCATACAGTTTAAGAAATAATTGAATTCTTTTAAATTTTAATGAAATTTAATATAAATTGATAACTTTACCCTTTTCTAAAAATTATAATTATAGTGTTAATTCATTTAATATACTGTAGAATTATGTAATTATTCAAGGTAATTTTGAAAAAAGAGCAATTAACGTGCTCTTGGTTTTATAAGTGGACACTTTTTATGGGATAAATTAAAAATGAATAATGCATTTTTTTTTTGTGAGACGGAGTACTAGTTTGTTTCAACACATTCATTATCAAAGCTTGAGTTCGCAATTGGTTAACAAAAATTAATTCTTTTTCCTCACCAAATGCAAATAATGACACAACCTTATTGCTATGAAATAATGGAATTTACAATTGTAATTCACTAAAATAACTTACTTATATCATCATCAGCTCAAAAAAAAAAGTTGTATCAACATAAATCCAATATTTGTTTTTTTTTATTTCATCCAATATTTGGTTTAGTTCAATAGTATTCTAACATTACTAATTTTCGAAAAAAAAATTAATATCAGTAAAAAAATTCAATAAACGTGAGTCAAATTATTGATTAAAAATATCAGAGAAAAATATTCCATCAATTGAATTATATAGAAAAGTCTAATAAAATTTTCTCTAAACTTACTGATTACAAAAATATTCTTGGGCAAAAGTCAAATTGAATGGGACCTACATTAATAAGAACAAACAACCAAATAATTTCCCCTTAATCTAATTCTCTCTATATAAAGGTTTAAACTTTGTGATCTTTTGTGGACTTTGATAAATATATACCCTTAGGCCTTTGCCCATTTAATTACCCACTTTGAAAGATCTTCTCTTTATCATCCTACAACGTTATTAAAAACCTGAAAAATCAAATACAGAAGCAGACCTATATCATAAAAATCCCATCTTTGACTCGGTCATCATCTTAAATCTCTTTTCTTTTAGGTTTCTTCATCTGGGTACTCGTAATTCCCTTTGAAAATCTATCTTTTTATCATATCAATACCCATCTCATAATCGAAAGAGGGGAAGAGAATGTATGTGAAAGCTGCGCCAACGACAGATGTGAACAGGAACACAGAGTGGTTCACATATCCAGGGGTTTGGACTACTTATATTCTCATGGTTTTCATTTCTTGGCTTATTGTTCTCTCTGTCTTTGGTTGCTCCCCAGGCATGGCTTGGACCATTGTTCACCTCTCCCATTTTGCTGTAAGTTGCTTATCTTCCTATAGTTTTGGAATTTGGGTTTTAATTTTTCATTATTATTTTAGCTTCTCTTAATGGGTTTTTTTTTTCCTTGCTTGATGATGGATCTGTTTTTATAGTAGATTAGATTAGGATGATTTTGTGCTGGGTTCTTTTTATGCTTTCGAAAATTTGTATAGAATGTGATTTTCTAGACTAGAAAGCTTATTATTTGGCTAAAGACGTGTGATTAAGTTGATCATGGAGGTTTGCAGGTAAATTTGTGTCTTGTGTTACTGTTTGATGTGGAATTTTAACGAACTGAATTATGCTAGAGCATTAAAATTGATATTTGATAGGCTGTTCTTTGTAATTATTTTTTAACATATAGATATTTGATGTATCATTTGTTAGATTGTTACTAACATTAGCTTTCTATTTGAGTAAAGTTTAATGCTTTGTAGTGTGCATTTGGTAGCTATAACTCACTATAGCTAGTTAAGGATTTGGATATAAGCCGGAGAAATAGCATGCTGACATTTGCATTTCAGATGCCAGATTAGATTATTTTTGATAAATATTTGCAGATGAGGCAGTCAATTTTATATAAGTTGAGATTTGGACTCAAAAGCTGATTTAGCAGTCATAGAACTTTTATTTAATTGAGACTTAAATATAATCAAAATGGTTTTATCAATATTTTTGGGCATGAATATTAGCGTATCCTTTTACATAGTTCAGAGTTACCATTATTTATTTAGGTTTGTGAAGGTAGCTTTCTGTTTTTCTAATTTTCCAACTTGAGCATGGACTTCAACTTCCTTAGTGTTGTGCTCTTATTATTATTAATGGGAATTCATTTCTTTTGTGCACCTTGGGTACATTTTCTTATGATTCAATATTGACTCTTGGAATACGTATAGGCATAAGTTTATTTTTGACAGTCGCAGGTTAATTTCGATGTTATTCAAGGTACAATACCAATATATGCTTAAAAACCATCATATGTTGTGTTCCCTTTTAGTACTGCTGTAGTTATGCCTGTGGCATATTGTGGTACTTCTAAATCAATACGTGTTTGATTGATTAAGTAACTCTTGTAGTTGATGAATTTTAACCTTCCAAAAATATGTCTTATTGTCCATGTGTAAGAGACCACAAATACAATGAGCGACTTGGTGATTAGAAGGTATTTATGGTCATCTTTGTAGCTTTCTCCAGAGTTATTTCTTCCTCTATGTTGTTCTTCTTTGTTTAATCAATGGACAGATGTGTATAATAATAATACATTTCTCTAGGTTTTTTTGTTTGATCTCATGGTTCAGTCATCTTCACTTTTCGTGTGTACATAAATGTTCATATGAATGGAGATTATTTGCCTTTTGGCCTTGTTCCATGTGAATATACTTTCAGTCTCTACTCAAGAGCCTCCTAGGGATTTTTTTTTTTCCTTCAGTTGATTACATTGTTTGTGGCATCCAACAGCCAGAACAAGAAGTTAATCTCATGCTTCTTCTTGCAGTTTAAAACAAATTAAAGTATTGCTTCTTGTTGCAGATAAAAATTCTTTGTGATTTTTATTTTGTTACTTATTGGTGTGTCTTTTGTCAGATTACTTATCATTGCTTTCACTGGAAGAAGGGAACTCCATTTGCTGATGACCAGGGCATCTACAATAGTTTGACTTGGTGGGAGCAAATAGAAAATGGCAAGCAACTAACCCGAAATAGGAAGTTTTTGACTGTTGTACCTGTAGTTATGTAAGTACTTTGCTTTTTAACACATATACACGTATGCTTATAATTGGATTCTTAAACTCATAGATTGTCTTATTGGTTGGTGAAGTACAAGCAACTGCAATCCCTGCCTTTAGATTTTTTGATAGTTTATGTCTTTGTAATATAGATTAATCTGCCTATGATTATGCGTGTTTGCTCTTATTAATAGTGTTTGTATGACCTCATACTTTCAGTATTAACAAGAGCTAGAGCTCCGGATCTGTACCTTATATCCTGCTTTTGAGCCTGAGAATCTACCCCATCAGCTCCTGTGAGGGGGATAAATGGGCTTAGGCATGAGGTCCATTGATAGAATTTGATTCTTGGACCCAAGTTAGATTCTTTGGGGCTTGTTTTGCTTGTTCACTACTTTACTTAATTCATTCTTTCGGTTGAATTAATCTGCATTAAATGGTTGTGCTCAATTTTTGATCAAGAACTGCAATGAATACACACACAATATACACTCCCAATAAAGATGCATGCACAAATTACTTACAAATTGGAACCCGAACTCTTTCTCTTGTAATGCAATTGACATTATGCTGCTGAGTCATTTTCCTAGTTATTTTTTATTGATAGACTTGGTATGCGTAGCAGACCAAGTGTTTCTGCCAGAACGGTTATAAGAATGACATGTTCTGATTATTTATTCATAGAGTTGGTGTATCTTTGTCACATTTGCTTTCTCATAATATCTTTTGTCCCTTTGTGCTGGCTTGTGTCATAGAACTATTCCTTGTAAGATAAGTCTTAGCAAAAGTTGCCAGTTTACTTGAATTTTCCCTTAGACCCCAAGGTAGCATTTTTAAGATTTAATTTCCTTTTTAAACTCTAGATGGACCACTGCATGGTGTACTTGCATTTAGCATGTGACTGGTGGTTACTGATTAGGAACTCAGGTTGCACTATGACTTTCTTCTTCATTTTTTTCCTCTTTTTCTCCCCTTCAAGATGGGCCATAATTTAGCATGTCAATTAAGGGGATTTTGGGGTTTGTTTCGTTAAGATGCTAGTAATTTTTATGTGATTGCTTAACCCATTTTTCATTTGGCAGGTATTTGATCGCCTCGCACACCACGGACTATCAAAATCCAATGCTTTTTATCAACACATTAGCAGTGTTTGTGTTGGTGGTAGCTAAGTTCCCACACATGCACAAGGTTCGCATATTTGGAATCAATGCTGATCACTGAAGTAGTCAAAATTTTCATGCTTGATTTCACTAGTTGCAACTTTTTGGCATTCTGATATGCCTGGTATATCCCTGTACAGATACATAAACTGTGAAGGGTCTTCATTATTTCTTATTTGTGAAGCAAAATATGTATACAACCCTTGATTACATCCTGAGTGAAAAAAATGCAATTGATTTTCTTTCTACCAGCTTAGGTGGTGATTTTTTTTTTTTGTTCTGTTGTGCTCTGTGGACAGTAGAGGCTATATTAAAAAAAAAAAAAGGAAGAAAGTTCGTACTTTTCAGCTTATAATTCTCCAGAGCTATAGCTTTATAATTCACCAGAGTCATAGTTCTCTCTGTAGTCCCTGTCTCCCTGAAATTGATGGAGCTTGTGTTCTCCCTTGGTGCTGTAAAGCCTTTAGATGATATTATAGCATGTCCATGCCTCAGGTGTGTTAAAGCTTATTGCTCAGTATTATTGAACAACCATATTCAAACGTTAAAATAACAGGCTAAGATTGATTGTTATAATTTTCTGATCATCATCAGGTTTTAGTTTTATTATGCATTGAAAGAGTTCAAGTAGTTGGAAAAATTGTTGTGGCAGTATGTGCTACAGCTAAAATCAGGGCCACCTTTTTTTTGTTGTTTTGGGTATGGATAGTGAACTTCCACACCAATTATGAGTGCTTGAAAGGTCATGAATTTGGCACTAATCACTTGCACCTAACTCTGATGATAAAGCACATGCAGACACCTGAAGTGGTAATAATTTACAGGCTCTTTCCCTGTTACAAGCAATCTGAAACTAAAAGACATCTCAGTTAGCTTAACTGCCATTTCCTCTGGAATGTTGTGTTTGTCAGTTTTCTCATCACATGTAATCTACACCCTTCTTTTAATTTGCTCAAAATCCTTCCATCTCTTTTTTTCCTCCCGATAATTGGAGTCGAGAGTGGGATTGAACCATAAACCTCCAACTCGTTTATAATCAGCTTATACCATTCGGGCCGCATACAATTCGCTTCTTAATTCTACTTCTCTTCCTTAATTGACAATTGTTATGGAAATATAATCTTAATTAATACTCCTTCTGTCCCAAAAAGATAGACAGTTTTGAAGATTTGTTAATGTTCTAAATTATTAAATATCACATGTACCCTTATTAATTATGGTGTTGGAGTACATTTTAAAGTTATTTTCAATGAATTAATTGATTTAATAAGCGTAATTGTAACTTTTTTCATATTGAATTAATGCATTCTACCTAGTTTTACTTTCTTGATATTTGTGTTGAGATAAAGTCCCAAAATGGGACAGAGCGGGTAGTAACTTTTTTATGAGATTAATTAGTATTATTAGTAGCTGCACTTTTTCTACAAAAAGAATGTCGTCGTGAAAATTAATTAGTGGTAAATAAAGGAGAAAATGAACATGTACAATTTCTTTAAGAAAATCAATCCACAAATATGGATGTCAAATATTTACATCATCTATCAAATGTGTAGGTATTTAAGGTTAATCGAATTTATGAGGATCTTCTTTGTATACTTCCATGTAGATAAGGCAATACCATGAAACATCATATAAAATTGTTCAAATAAAACGTAAAAAAGCAACCTTAAGAGGTAAAAAAAAAAAAAAGAAGTGTCCAGGGCATGCAAAGTCAATTTTTTTTTAAAAAAAAAAAACTGGGAAAAGTATATCAAAGAAATTTAATAGCCATAGAATACAAATGGCCCTTTTCTAATTATTTTGTTTTCCTCATTTTCTCCTTACTTTGGTCGTAATCTTTACCTAAATATAGCGTTGCTTGTTGAGGAAAACTTTGAAATATAGGTATTATTATCCTTTGTATTTAAGGAAAATGATACTGCCAATTTAGAGTGCAAATGGGAGGATAAATGCTATGGTTGCCCAAACAGAGCCATTGGAGAAATGGAAAGGGTAGGGTTAATGGGTCATGAAACAAATAAATAGACCTCTAAAATTAGGAGGAAAAGGACCCTTTTTTAAGTCCCATAATAGAGGGTGGTGCATCTAAACAATTTTGCCAGTTATTATGGACACTAAGTGGGTTACAGCAAAGAAACAAAAAATGAACTAATTTATTTATATACATATATAATAATTTAAACAAGTGTAGATCTAGATGGATCAGACTTTAGTGGGGGTGAATTATTCTCTTACACACTCACCTAGGAGAATGTTTGTGGGTCCCAAAATACAAGACCAAAGGAAGAAGGGTTTGTCAGATCTTTCTCAATCTTTATAAATTATTAAAATAATTTGTTATCAAACAAAAAAAATTTAAAAGTTGAGTAGTAGAAGTAGAAGAAGAAGAAGATAGCAATGATCACTCAAGGAAAATGGGGCAATGTCAAATTTGAAAGAAACTATTTGGATATGCACAAGTCAGTAGGTGAGAGCCTCTCAGTTGAGGCAGGTTCAGTGGCTCTAAATTAAAACAAAAAAATATTTGTTTTATTTTTTTTTTCTTAAAAAAAACTTACATTAATTTTCATTATTTGAAGTTGCATTTTAGAGATGAGAAAGAGAAATTTCCTACCTAGCCTTATACCATCTTTTCTCCAACTCCCCACCTTCATCATATATATGCTTTTAATATCTGCAAGAATCTCTAGTACCCCTCACACAACATCATTTACATTCAAAAACTGTTTATACAAAATGATAGTAATTAAGAAGATTAATACACACACATATATATAGTACTTGATTAATTATATGCATATACTTGAGATAATAAATATAGGAAGAAACTAATTATTATTAGAATGAACAAAACCTTTCATCCATAAAACTCCTTACAAATTCACATAATGCATTATATATATTTTCCCCCTTACACCAAGCTAACCAATAACACACATAATAGTGGGTTTGCATTAAAATAAAATTCTAGCTAACTCTCCATTTTGGTAATAGAAGACATATAAGTATAATAACATGAAGTACACATAAATGCCTTCTTCTCTACTTGTTACCCTAAAAGAAAACATGTGATTAATTAGCTTGATCCCTTCTTCATCTTCTTCTTCTATTGATCTTATACACACCCCCAAATTCATCACTAATGAAGCCATCTAAAATAAGCTTCTCAAACTCCCATGTTTTTTTAAATTTTTTTAAGAGACTTAAAGAAAAAGATAATTGAAAATTAAAAAGAAAACAAATAATATAGAGAGAAAATCCATGTATTCTATCTTGTTAGTAATGAAGAAATCCAAACAAAGTGACCCTCTCCCACCCTTAAAAGAAAATTAATAAAAAGTTAAAAAAAAATCCAATTAAAAAGAAAAATAAAAAAAAACCCAACCAGGATTAATTATTTTCTGATCATATTCTTAATTAATTAATTACCATGATCCTCCAGTACTGCCACCCAACATTCCAGTCCAATATCCAGTGGAATCACCTGCATGCTCTCTATTTGGTTCAATATCAGTAGTAGTTGGGCTTGAAACTTGCTTTAGATCTTCAAATGGGAACAAAAGCCTCCCACCAGAAGAAGTATCCTGATGAACCCCTTGAAAACCACCACAAACACCACCATCAAGAGAGAAATTTAAAGTTGGTTTAAAATCCTGAAGAGGAGGAAAGCAGCTTGATGTTGTGTAATTAACTGTTGATGATGAGTTGGGATCTTGAACTGTTTGCATAGGAATGAATGAATTCAAACCCCTTGAAGATATTCCTGTCAAAAGCTCCAAAGCTGAAAGTTGAGATGTACAAGGATGATTTTTGCTATTCCCTTCATTAATGCTTGGCACTTGGATTAACTCTGAGAAACTTCTTATACCTTGAGTTGATGGAAAAGCTAGGTTTAGATCTTGGCCTTCATGGATCTTACTGTTATTAGGGTTTTGAGAAGAAGAAGAAGAGTGAGATAAGCTTATTGGAGGTGTGACAAGATCAGGAAGTTTCTTTGAAGAAGAAGAAGTAGTTAAAGAAGAAGAGGAAGATCTTTTATTCTTTCTTGAGCCACCACCAACAGGAATGTTTCTTAAAGAGCCACCTTCAGTCCAATACCTTCTACAAGTCTTGCAAAAATATCTAGGCTGTGTAAGGCTGTAGTTGTTATAGTAACAGAATTTTGTGTTAGTTGAATTGCACCTTGGACAATTCAAAGCTTGCTCCTTTTGAGGCCTAATTTCCTTCCTATCTGCACTACTTGCAGCCTTTGGACATGTTACTATATCTTCTATTGGTTTCACCACTATCTCCTAAAAATTCAACCAAAAAAATAAATTAATTTCATTATAGAGAAAGCAACCTTATATATATACATGACTGGTAGAA
>CANYLF012705451.1:0-18805 GCA_948193215.1 Bocquillonia castaneifolia
AATATCAATTGAATATCAAAAATTAATGTCCAGTATTCAAAAGAATACTATGTAAAAAATTCCTGAAAGAATTTGAAGAGAATATTCAGAATGTGATTATTATTTTCAATTTTTTTATTAATCAATTACTCTTTATATAATTTATTCATCAATGGGTGTTCAATTTTCAAAATTTGATGCAATGAGGTTGCAATAGAATACGATAATTATATGAAATGACTTTACAGATTTGTTACAAGGAATATGCAAATGAATTCTGATTTTAATAATTTTAAATGATTCGTTAATTTTTTATTCAAACATTTTTAAATCCGATGCAGGGTGGTTACAATCAAATATGCCAAGTATCTGAAAAGACTTTACTGACTCATTGCAAGGAAGATGCAAAAGAATTTGGATATACGGATATTTATATTTTAAATGTTTTATTTTTCTTTTAAATATTTCTATTCAAGTCGGATTAAATTCAGTTCAGTCTTTAGTCTCTAACCTAAAGTCTTTAGTCTCTAACCTAAAGCTAAATTGTGTGAAATTTCTACCAAAAAATCGGTAGAGTTGCCCCTAGAATTCTTAATATCTCCGCATTAAATGGGGCCGTTCCTGCAATTTAAACAACACTTCTATATATATTCGCACTGCTGGGCCAACCACAAATTACCCAGACTTTATTCTCATAACCTAGATCTACCAACACATGCATTTAATTTCACAACCTAAAACTAGCAGCACATGCATTGAATTTCACAAACTTAAACTAGCAACACATTCATATAATTTTGCAACCTACAACTAGCACTAATTACATATAATTTCACAACATAAAACAAGCATTAAATGTATACATTTCATTTACAAATATATATATTCAATTAATATCCAAATCATTTTTAAAGTAAGTTAAAAATATAGTGCATATTATCACAAATTAACACATCATGATCAATAAACAAATACATAATCAAACACTCACTTACTTCATAGCAAGTACTAAAATATCAAAAAGCGAACTCAAATTCCGAACTCCTTTTATCTCAAAAAATAATTAACCATCCTACAATAATTAAAATAATACAACAACATTATAAACCAATTAATAAATAATTAACAACAATTTTTCCAACTCATTCAAACAAATATAATTAAGGCAAAAAAATAATTATAAAAAACAATTATAAACATAAATCTAAATATACAATAAATCATATATATATATCTTTAAACCTAATTAATTACAAATTCTTTTTCCTTAATTTCTATTCATTTTATTAACCAATTTTTAAAAATATAATATTATACTACCTATTTATGTAATATTTTCAACTATTTATGTTTTTCCTTAACTTACCAAATTAATTTATCACATTAAACATATATTCTCTATTTTAGTAATTTATTTCTAATTTACTCATAAAAAAATTCATTCTTCTTTCATAACTTTTTAAATAAAATTCACTCATAATTAAATAACAAAAAAACAAAAAAATAAATTCTATATATTTCACAAAAGTTTATTCCATCAAAATTATTTTCCATAATTATAAACCCTACTATACAATATTTTCTATTATTTCTATTTAATTCAAATAATTAATTTATTTTTTATATTTATTTTTTATTATTATAAACCTAGCTATTAATTAATATCTAAACCATAAATTAAAAAAAATTAATAAAAAATTAATAAAATTAACAAAAGAATTGAAAATATACAAACATTTAAAAAACCCTAAGACATATACATTATCATTATTTATAATTTCCCTATTTTTAAAATTTTTACTTAATAAAAAAAATTACAGAAATTAAACAAATTAAAAAAAAAAGATGAAAACCACTTACTTGACAATGGCAACGACTGGCGATAAAGGAACAGTCGGCGACGATAGCGCGACTAGCAGCAGCAATGGAGGCCGCCGACAGTGGAGGGGAGAGAGGGCATGGGCTTCTCTTTTAATTTTCAGACTTCCTCTTCCACACTTTCTCTTTTTCTTCTTCTTTTAGTTGTCATCAATGCTAATGGAATTTTTTTCTTGTTTTGCAGGTGCAGCAACAAGCGTAGCAGAGGAGGGAAGAAGAAGAAGGAAAGGAGAAGAGGGAAGAGGAAGTGTGCTGATTTTAATTAACCTAAATTTACCGACAGACACAAATCCATTGGTAATCCATCAGCATCGAGTTGGTACTTAATTTTAAATAACGTGGCATATACATTAATACCGACCAATTACCGATGGACACCTTTATTGCCACATCATCGCTAATCCATCGGTATTAGGTCGCTACGTAGGCGCCAAATTTTTGGGGCCAATTCTCGCCAAACATACCGATAGAATACTAACAGATAGGGTTATGTCGGCATGTTTGAGCTTTCGAGCTGGATCACTGGGACTAAGCTTGTTTATATTTTGACTTTTTTATGATGTGAGGACTAGCATGGAACAAGATATGGAACTAGAAATGAGAGGCAGACTCCAAAACCAGAAGAATATAGTGGAATTGATGTTGAAAACATCCATTAGTTTGAAATAAGATGATTGGAATGTTGATTTCGTCCATGGTAGAAACTTGATCTTCATGAGTTGCTTTCGATGATGTTTTAGATTGCATGGGCCAAAGACTTGCCCCCGAGTATCTGGTGCTGTATTGGACGGTACAGGCCAAAGACTTACCCCCGAGCATTTGTCCAAGAGCCAACTGGTAGAGAAAATGTGGCATATAAGCATCTTAGTGAATGCACCCTTATTGGTCTCATATCTGATTCACTTTATTTGCCTGATGTTTTCTTTTCTTGCTTGAATGCAATAACACTAATCATATGATAAGAAAATTTGACAAAAATTCAAAGTCAATTTTTTATTCTTTTAACAATGGTACAAGAGTGTACTTTACTAACTGCACAAGACATTATTGCTGCCATAAAGTTTATTTTAAAGGAAATTTTAATGAAAAAGCTTTTTAAAACCAAATCAAAGTGAAAATTATTTTTCTTGCACATTCCAATATGAATACAATCAACTCAACACTCTTACAGTTCTCACAAAAAATCTCTAGTGTTTAAGGGGTAGTGTTTACACTCAAGTCATGATATAGGAATGTTCGACTATATGCTTGCCTTTTAATCATAAGTCCTCCACTTGAATGTATTGGAAATACAAATATGAGGGTCTTTTATTTAGTTGTAATGGAGCTTAGGAAAGGTAGGATTTCAGAGGGAGAAAAGGGTAAATGCACTATAACTCCTAGAATATCAAACTTATGAAGCAATGCATTCCCACTTAACTCACTTGTCAAGAGTATTCCAAAAATAGGAACTTCATCACAGATGCTTATTGCTCTCACGTTATTTTTCTTTTCTTTTCTTTTTTTTTCACTTTCTTTAAAAATCTTTTTTCTCTCTTCTTATTGTTTTTTTTCAAGCATTTTTTTGCATCATTTTTTCTTCACTTTTTTTATCAAACAAGCAACCTAACAATTTCATTCACAACTCTCTTGACAAAGTTCTTCCAAGGAATGTCCAATTATGCGATCATTTCACAAGTTACTTCCTAGCAATGGAGTTGCAATACTTAGTGTATGAAAAGGGTTGAAAAGGATTGGAAAAATTTTGAGAAAAGGCTCAATCGGGCTAATTTGGCAAATTCAAAGAGTAGGGAATTGATGGCTCAACTTTGGCTTCCTAGAGGTAAACAGGATAGGCTTTTAAGGTTAAGAGTTTATCCTAAGTAACCTCTTCATTTTCATACTTCCAATAATTGTGTGGATTTCAAATGTATACCAATGCAAGTTCTAATGAACACTTTCTATGTAAGACACACTCAATACAAAAATAATAGCACAAAGTGATGAGTGCTTATAAAGGCTCAAGCACTTACAGCTTTTGGAACTATGTTGAGAATCTGGTATTCATATGAAATAGCAAGATCAAAAGAAATGCACTTAAGATGGGGAAATTGAAAGATTAGTCATTAACACTTGCTTTGAGAAAATTTGTCTGAATTTGAAAATCTTTTTTTTAGCAGTAATATCAAGTGCAATAGGTCTTTCTTTTGTCATGTGTACTAATGTTAACTGAACAATCATGAAATGGATCCAAGTCAAATGAACTCATAATATGATTAATGGATTACATTTATTCTATTGAGAAAAACATCGACAAACAAAGCAAAATAAATGTTCTATCATTGACCTAACAATTTATTCTTTTATTATGCTAGAAAGGGAACAACAAAACAATGAAATCATAAGCATCTTTCTTGGGGTCTAGAACCATTCCTTCATTGATGAGGACTTGAATTTCATGCTTGAGCCTGGTGCAATCATCCATACAATGACCATTCACTTGATGAAACATGCAAAGGCCAATTGAGTTGAAGTTAGGGGAGTTTGTATTCTGTTGCATTTTGATTGTAGTAGGGTTTAACAAATCTTACCCTTCTAACTTTTAAAGATCATCAACAATGGCTCGCTAAAGTTTGAGCAATGCTTACGCTTATTGTATGGCTCACTCCTATTAACTTGAGCATGCCCTTTCCTTTTTCTAATTGCATTTCCTCGACTTGGAGCCCGTCACCATAAAGCTCCATAAAATTCCTAGGGTTCATTATATGAAGCTTCTCAACCCATGTGAAATGCACATTCCTAGCAATGATCCTGACTTGGTCCCTCTCAGAAGGCTTGTTGGGCATCAAGGCAGCCTTGTTCCTCCATCTAATCAAGAATTCGGAGAAGGTCTCTCCATCCTTTCGCTTCGTCATCTCCAAATCTCTCAAGGAAACTTCTAGGGCAGCGTTGTAAGAGAATTGGCCCTTAAAAGCCTCATTAAGAGCCTTCCAGTCGGACTTGGTGGTAGTGGGCAAAGCGCTCTACCAGTCAGAGGCTACACTTTCCAAGGTCAAGGGAAACAAACCTAGTTTCTGCTCGGCATTAAGAGTAGTTACCGACATGATGGTAATGTATTATTTTAAATGAAGCCTTGGATCACCAGACTCATTGAATTTGGGCACGTCGGGCATTTTAAACTTAGGAGGGAGCCCAGCTATGCCATAGAGGCCCAAGTTGTCAAAGTCAAAATCTTGGTCCTTCCCTTTCATAATTTCTTGGAGCTTCTCCATCTTATTAGTCAAGGCATCAAGAGCATCTTGATCAGGATTTTTCTCACTCTCATCATCACTAGATTCTTGTTCATCCTCCCTACGGTCATCCTGTTCTTCGAAGGCTTTCTTGATGGCTTTGTCCATTATTTCTTGCAAGGTCTTCAGGACATCATCATTCAACCTGGCCATGGTGCTTGTAGGTGTTGGAGCTTCAAGAATCGGTGGTGGTGTGTTTCAAACTAGGCGTTCGACTTGTCTTGCCCAAGAGGTACTAGAAGGATCTATATTGCTGTAAAACAAGGGGTCAGCATGCTATTTCATGTATGTAAAAGAATGCATTTATGCATGTATGCATAAATCAAGAGGACACAAGTAGCAAACGTTAGTCAAGCACATGTACTACCAAGTGGTAGACCATCCAACCTTATTACTCCCACACACGTGTTCATTTGGTAAGTCAAGATTCGTAGGAATTGGTTAGGCCATCGCATCAACAGGGGATGCTATTGCCGACGTAGTATGCACGTTTGCAAAGGAAAACTCTCAACATCCAAACCCAACAAGAAGTCATTATAACGTCCCTATCCCATGTCTTTGCTCTCGATGAGTCCTTGATGTTTCCTATGCTCCAGGGTTGTTCTAGCATCAGTCATGTACAATTAGACCAATTCACTAACATCCCTTGCATGCAAGTAGTAGTCATGGCCACTCTTTTCAAACCCTAATCGATCCTATGCTGTAGGGCCGCAATAGTCAAGTACAATTAGACTAACACTTGACACCCCTATAGGTAGTAATTAGAAGTTCAATTCAAGGGCAATAACACTAGACCAGGTCAAAATAATGGCTTCATGGCATCATATAACACATCAATCATTTGGAAAGTCCTAGTGTAAGTTGCTAAGGTCATTACATGGCTTCAGTCGGTTCAGCTAAAAAAGGTTCCCATAGTAGGTGAACTCCCATTAACCATCTCTTTCTTTTAAAAAAAGGTTCAAGTGATGGTAGGACATTCAACTTTGAATTTCCCATTAACTATCACTCATTAAACATAACTAGGATGGTAAGCAATAGTAGGATAATTTCAACTATGAGTGCTAGTCACTGATTTTGATCCCTATGAAGTGCACCTTGTAAATCATAGGCAGCTTGACTCGTGGTACCTTCGAGGTGTGGTGTTTTAATGCAAGAATGCAATGCAAGGAAACTAGAGTTGGATATAATGATAATGAGTTGCTCTAATCACATGAATCATAAGTCTATCATCCCCAGTAGAGTCGGCAAACTATGGATAAAGAGGGGTTACCTCAGTGATCCAAGTCATATGACGATCACGGCATTGTACGTTTAGCATAGGGAGCTAATAGTATGAGTCACCACCTAAACAGGCATCATGAAAAGAAATTGGTGAGCATCTTGATTCAAGTAAGAATGCATAAGACACTTTAAAACATAGAGATTCCAAGATCGGACATATGCATTCTTAAGGCGTGATTTTTTATAAGCAACTCATAGGATTATATCTACCTTCATTTTCACTACTAAAAGAAGATAAAACACACAAGTATAAACCTACATTTTACATCATTTAAGCATGCAAGATGTGAGTTTCTATACAAACAAGAGTTAATTTTACATTACCAAGCCATCATTAGTCCAAATTACATGCAAATGATGAGAACAAATACCATCAACACAACAGTGCACCTTAGGTTGCTACCATTTTAGCCTAGAGGTTACCAAATAGCTTATTAGGTTCATTTCATGTATCATTTTATCTATTTCTTACCAAAGAAGGTTAGATTACTTACTTGAACGCTACATTCCACGTGAAATTTTTATGCGTAAAGGTTGCAGAGCACAGGAGGAACCAAGATAGGAGCCAACGCCACTCCTCTGAAGTAGAAAGCACCCAACACCACTCTTGGGAGTGGTGTTGCGTCTCACCCACTCTCACTAGTGGCGTTGCCACACACACACACAGGGGGAAGCAGAAAACATAGAAAAATGCAACTTATGGGTTTACCATGACCAAAAATTGGCAGAAAACTCAAACAAAACAACAATGCATGATGCAAACAACCTAAAATCAATTTCTATATGGCATAACCCAACCTAGCATTCATCTAAATAGTTAAACAACATGCAATTAACACTTGCAGTAAGCACTAAATGCATAATTTTATGAAAACTATGAAACATGCTCTCAAATGATTCAAATCATCCTAAAACATTTTCTAAACAATAGAAAGATACATTATAACATGCAAATCAACCATTTACATCATGCTAGCATTCTTATAGTGAACATGCATCAAATGCAGTGAATGTGTAGTACATTACCTTTCAGAAAATCAATAAAAATGAATTAAACCATGCAAAACTATTCTAGAAATTATTTCTAGGCCACAAAATCATGCATAATAGTAACAAAACATCAAATCTCTGCATTCAAATAACTTACAGTGAATTTTCATTAAAAAAATAGAACAACATGAAGTATACTACAATTTCATTATATCAACTAAAATTAATTAAAATGCTTTTGATTCATGTTAAAATCATTTAGAAACAACATAAAACACAATCTAAAACAACTTTCAGAATCAAAAATCAGTAAAATAAAAAATTTAGAAAAATCATGTATAGTGCACTATAAACAGCCAAAATCAAATCACAATCATTTAAATATATTAATAATTATGCAATCATGTTAGAAAACACTTTAATTGAATAAATCTACAAGAAAACACATTATAAATAAATAAAACAAAGATCAAATGAAAAATACAAGAAACACAATACGTATGTTCAAAATAACTTTTCACTTCAAAATTGAGCAGATGAATATTTCAATGCATATAATGAATGAAAACCACAATAATATTACATTAATGACAAGAAATCAATAAATTTAATAATTCAGAAAACTTACAGTGAAGATCTTTAGATCAAAAGATCTAACAAGCAGCAGCTCTCTGAATTGAACTTTTACGGGAAGGCTTGATTTCCCTCAGTTGTGAGTTATTTGGCTTTTTTTGTTGTTAATCACGTACTATTTCTTTCTTTTATTTTTCTTTTAATTTTCTCTTTCAAAACTAAAAAATGGAACTTACAGAAGCTTTTTATTTTTTTGTTGTTTTCTCTCCAAATTGTGTAAACTGACCAACAGAAAAATTTCCAACCAAAAAATCATCAACCCCGGTGAATGAATTTAAGTGTGCCTTTTAAAGGCAGAGGCTCTATTGCTTGCTTAGAAATTAAGCAGAAGAAATTTTGAATTTTGAAAAGGAGATGGATTGAATCAATCTTCAGTTCTTGATTTTCAATTTGAAACAATGATTAAAGCAAATTACATTCAATTATTCTTTTGAATTTCAAATTAAAAGCATTTGTAAGTTTAAGAGAAATGGACTTGGGATCTCAATAAGTTTTAAGCCCAAAAGAGCTTAATTAATTAATTAAAAGGCCGGCCCATAACACTTGAATCAAATTTGAAGCCCATTTCCAACCTTTAAAGCCACCATCAAGGCCTAACATCAAACTAAGCCCATTAACATGGTAGCAGATGTTCTTGGCCTATTTTGGAGCCCTAAACGTCAGAATTAGAAAAATTGTATTAGAGACAAAAATGTATTATATGTTTCAAACCATTTCAAGGCTTGTATGAAAAGATATGATGAAAACAATGCATGATTTTATTTCAAAACAATTTTTCTGACTTAAAACAGTGCATTTTCAAATCTGAAATCCATTCTGAAACATTACATGATCAAGTTAAAGCCATAATTACTCTACCTACGCCTTCTGAGCATAAGTGACCATCATTAGGATCTCCAAGCCGCTTCCCCATTCCTACATCCAAAAATTAGGTTTCTACAGCTTGTTTAGCATTGGGTCCGGTAAGTTCTACATTCGTTTTTGAATTTTCTATCATTTCCTTACATTTTTTGGTGATTTGGAACAGTCGATCGACTCTTCATGAAGAACCGATCGGTTCATCGAACAGCTGATTGGCTGTTCATGAAGGACCGATCAATTTTACAACCCGTAGAACCTAAATTTGGACCTTTTCTTGGGATTTCTTTGACGTATGAATGGATTTTACATCTTGTACATGCTCATGACAGTGTATTATCTACATGTTGATGCATGAAATGTTTACTATGAAATTTAAAATGAATATAGGATGAATTTTGTGCTATGCTTGTGATTTTAGGATGAAAATCCTAATCTTTTAGTGTTATATTGTGCTTAAGACCAATGTGAATGCATGAAATAAAAACCCGATAAAAACATGTTTTTATCACAAAATACTTCTAAAATTAATATGTAAATTCATTATTTAATTGCAACCATACACTATGAGAAATGCATTTGTTATGAACATGTAGGCTTTAATAAAACTTATGTATGCAAAAGTATTCCTAAGATGAATATGTAAATTTATCATTTAAACTATGCACTATGTTTAGGGAAAATGTGTCTATTATGTATATGTATGCTTGTGAAAATACACAAACAAGATAAAAGTAATATGCTAACGAATCTACGTATTTATTAATCCTATCATGTGTGAATAATCTAATGATGCACTGGACTTACCTGCTTTCTCTTACAGCAAGATACACCGAGATTTTCCTGCTCTGGGAACTTTACAAAGGCATGCAAGTGGTGGGATAAGTTACCCGTCCCTATGAAGGATCGAGTGGGACGTGCTGGCCTCCATAGATTTGTAGAGACTTTGCCAGAGGTTCTCCAAGGTCAGCAGTCTGGGCACTATGACAGGGCATCTTTACATGCCTTGATGGAGTGATGGTTCGACATGACCCACACCTTTCAACTGCCCTATGGGGAGTATACTCTGAACCCCGAATCTTTTGCTACCATTACCGGATTGCCTTGTTCTGGTGTCAAGATTCCTTTTGATGTAGGTGTTTTCTTTTCTTGTCTTACTTGTCAGAAATTTATTACTGACATGCTGGGGAGGTTCCCAGAGATGAGAGGCGATAGGTTGGTGAAGTGTGAGGAGATTCCTGGCTGGTACCAGGATGAGATCCCTGGTACTGATATTGGGTATGACAGAATGGCGAGGGCCTTCATCGTTTATTTGCTTGGCACCACTCTATTTTATGATGACACTTATACCTTACCGCTGTATTTCATACATCTCTTGTGTGATTTCAATGAGATGGGGACTTTTGATCGAAGATCAGCTGCTTTAGCCTACCTCTATCATTATATGGACCGCATCCCACATGGTCTGAAGAAATTCAACGGCTTTTGGCATGCCGTTTAGGTATAGGTTTCCTTCAAAATGTTTACTTGCTTGCTCCTAAAATGCTTTTCTTGTTTTAACCTTTAATCTTGAATTAAGTGTGGGCGATCGAACTGAGATTGATTAGGGATTTCTAGCATATTGATCAAGTCAGGACTTTCCCTCTTCTTAGCCGTTAGGGAGTGTCTCCTACTCCTACTCGCCTTCTGTTAGTCGATGATCATAGGCCTACTTGAATGTGTTCCCTGCTTCTATGGTAATGGCAAATTCAACTTTGTTAGCTTAAAAACATATTGAATACATGATAGAGTACTGGCCTATTTACTTATAATTTTTTATAGATTCGCACAGGTTGGTTAGGGCCAGAGGATGAGCTTCCTGACTATGTGAGGATCTCCCTTCCTAAGGACAGGCTTAGGATCATTCTCGAGGGGCCAACTTGTAGGATATGGTTCCTCGCATAGAGGACTTTGGAGCATTATGTTACTGAGAGAAGTAGAGTGCTTTGTGCTCCTCCTAGAGAGATGTTTTGGGCTCACACTATTGACGATAAGGAGATGTTACCCTACTATACGGAAATTCCTGCCACTGAGTTCTTTGAGAGGCGTACGAAGGACTATCCAGGTTATATTTAGAGGGAGTGTTTGGGTGTGCTGCCCCTTTCTTCAGAGAGGATTTGTGAGGTAATGGAATCCCTTTTCAGTTTTCAATTTTTTTGTTATACCTATGCTTCAACTTATATGCTTCCACATGTGCAGGCTAAGTAGGAGGTCATCAAGATACCGAATCGGCTATACTCTAATACTACCCCCGTAGCTCCTACGCCAGATGTAAGCAGACCGTCGAGAGGCGGGGCGGGATCTAGTAGGTATGAATCTTAGCCTCAATCATCTGTTAGGGGTGAGAGTTCTAGTTCCATGGTGCCCAGAGTTATTACCACCTTCCCTTAGGCTTCTGTTTAGTGCTGGACCACTACCGAGTTGAGAGAGCAGCAACTGCATCCAGTAGAGGCTTTTGGACTTGGGTTTTCCTCCTATTGCACCCATGTGAGAGTTTCCCCTTAACTCTTGCATTGTTTTCTACTTATTCCATGAATTGCTTTAGTTGACCATCCAAGTTGGCTTTTATTTGTGTCTTAAAGGTGCTTGTTGAGGATGCCATGTACCTTGCCTCTCTTTATCAGCCCTGGAAGTATTTGACCTTAGAGACTTGTTAGTCTTGGCAGGAGCGTGATAGGCAGAGAGAGAGAGAGAGAGAGAGAGAGAGAGAGATTAAGGAGCTGCGCCAGAGGATTGTAAGGATGCAGGGCGCCTATCAACATGATGATAAGGAGGAGAGCAGATCATTGGAAACTCAGAGATCTACTGTTGGTTCACGCTATACTAGGCGTAGACGTGATTAAGCCTGCTGTTGACATTTCTTGCTTCTAGTGTATTAGGCCTTTATTCTTCAGGACATTCTCTTTGGATCTTCCATATTGGATTTATGGCTTTAGTACGTTGATTTCATTGTATGGTGGCCTTTTGATGTGTGTGCAATACACATAGTTTTTAGAGTGTAAATATACTAAGTTTGGGGGAGTTTTCACCCTTTACTGAGTGTATATCATATATTTTCCCCTTATTTGCACCATACAAGCATTTATGTATTTGTTTTATATCTATTGAGTTTTATTGGTCATTTATGCTTGGTTTTGTGTAAATTTCATGTAGGTGTGGATTTTGAATGATTTGGAGCGTTTGAGCAAAACATGGGGAATGAAGCATCAAAGGGCTAGAAAGCGATTTCGTGGAGCGGTCAATTTTAGAGAGTCAGAACGGGCAAAGTGGAAAGGGTTTTGGGATGAAAAGCTACACACATCTAGCACCCTCTATTTATTGCAAAATGCAACAAGAATCATAGCATTTGGAGCTAGGATGAGAGAGCTACAAGTGATAGTCCGGGAAGCACTTCGAAAGCTGCCTCAACCGTAGAAGTAGAATCTAAAGTGCATTTTGGGCATTAAAACGGCGGAATCAGTCCAAGATTATAAAAGGTGATTTGAAGTAGACTTTCTAAAATTTAGTTTAGCCTCATGGATTTCTCAATTTGGACTTCGGATGATCAACATATGCCTTCTCCAAGTTGGACCATCCATCAAAGCTAGCGAAGGATAAGGCAGAATCAAGGCACGGCTGTGCCTCATGGCTCACATGCTCGTACTACCTCCCTACAACCCATTTTAGCCATAATTTGAGGGAGCAACCTCAACTCGACACCACAGCCCATGCCTCTTGCCTCACACTGTCGTGGCACATCCTGACAAGGGCTGCTCCTTTATAAGCTTCTTAACTCTTCCCTTTTAAGCCCTAGCCATTTTTAGACTTTTTTGGACAGTTAGTGAGAGAAATATTTAGGGTTTTTTGAGTGAGAAACATCAAATTAGAGTAGATTAACTTAGTTTTAAGCTAGATTAAGTTGTAAAAACTCTTCAATTTTATTAATCTATAAAAAATTACCTTTGCTATTTTGGAGAAATCTTTAGTTCTATTTACTTATCTTGGCTTATGTGGGTAATATCATTTGATATACTCTCTTTTTCTTTGATTTATGTTTGTTCATGATGAGTAGTGAGTAGTTTCCTTTTCTTTAGGGCTTGTTGAGCCCCTTAACTATGGATATTTGTTGATATGGATTGATTGTGTTTGATTGAACTCTCTCTCTCTTAGGGTTCGGTTATGCATGATTTATTTGGGTATTTATGTGCTTGATCACCACATAGATGCTACATGTATCATTTTTAACATTGAAAGGTGTAGATTACCCTTGGCTAAATGCATAAACATACAAGAGTTTACCATTTTTATGAAAGCTTGTGGTTATTTGTAAGGGAATAGAGGGGATTAATCATGGTTTAGGCTAGATGCTTGTACCTAGGTGTTTGTGAATGCTCTCATTTATGCAAGTTATCTTAATACCCTTGACCTAGAGGGTGTAAGTTTGATTAAATTTATGCTTAGATTTGGCTGTTTGGTGTTGTTTATCCATGGTAAAGGGGTGAAGCATGTCCTAAGGATTATTTTTTTATCATTGATTAGTTATTCCTAATTGTTTGCTTGTTTAATTAATTTACTTAACTTTGTTTATTTGTTTCTAATTACTTGCTTTATTAGTTGTAATTGTTGTTTACTTTTAAATCAAATCATTTCTCGATTACTTAGATAACCTTGTGCATGTTGAATGATTACTATTTGAAATACCAAATTTCCTTGGGATTCGATACTTGGACTCATCCATTTTAGTACTTGAATGAACCGTGCACTTGCAAGTCTATCAAGTTTTTGGTGCCGTTGCTAAGGAGTTTAATGCTATTTTGATATTGATTATTCATTTGCATGGTTAATTTAAGCATTTTAATTTCTTGTTTGCTTGTTTGCTTTATTATATTAATGTTAGATTGCTTACTTTCCTTCATGTTTTCATTAGGTGCATGAACTTACCTCCAAAATTTTATCCCGAGATTGAAAGAACTTTGTCAAGAGTCTGAATAGTAAGAAGGCAATTTAAAGCTTTGTTAAGACAAGAAATGGGGGATAAAGTTCCACCAAAAATAGGGGGAGTGGCCAAGGGCAACCCCGACCACTTATAGAGTATACAATGCCAAACTAACAAGGCATTGGACTTCTGGTTTTGGGACCCGTTATAGTAACAAATAACTTTGAACTCAAGCCAGCTTTGATCTAATTGATACAACAAAATCAACTTAGTGGAAGTGGAATTGTGGATGAAGATGCCAATGTACATCTTTTGAGCTTCTTAGATATTTGTGCAACTATTAAGATCAATGGAGTCCCTCTCAAAGTTATCCAAATGCTACTTTTCCTTTTCTCCTTAAGAGACAAAGCCAAGCTACGGCTATCTTTAATGCCACCGGGCACATTCAACACTTGAGCCAAATTGTCACAGGCATTCTTATCCAAGTACTTTCCCGTAACCAAGATGGCTAAAATTAGAGAAGCTATCACTAAGTTCTTCCAAGGCCATGAAGAGTCTTTGTATGAGGCTTGGGAGAGGTTTAAAGATCTTGTGAGGAGGTGTTCACAACACAGCTTACCGTTGGTAGTCCAAACATTCTATCAAGGTATCTCTTCACAAACAAGATTAAGTTTGGATGCGGTGGGAAATGGAAGTCTCATGAATAAGACCCACCAAGAAGCTATGGATTTGATTGAAGACATGGCTCTTAATAGTTTCTAATAGGGTGGAAATGACACAAGGATAGTGAGGAAGCAAGCAGGAGTGATAAAGACGGATGACTACACCGCCATTAGTGCTAAATTGGATGCTTTGGCTAGACAACTAAACAAGATGCAAGTGAATACCATTGCTCCAAGGTAATAATCAATTGCTATGTGTGAGTTGTGCGAAGGTGTGAGGCATACAAGCCAAGGTTGTGAAGTTGGAAACCCATTTTCTTTAAGTGGGAGTGGAAATGTTAACTTTGTTGGTAACTCATATAACAACCAAAAAGGAGAAAACCCATATTCAAACACATATAACCCCGGTTGGAGGAACCACCCTAACCTTTCATAGGGAGGGAATGAAAACCAAAACCAACCCCACTTCAACAAAAGCCAAAACACCTACAACCAAAGGCCACCTATACACACTCAAGCCCCGACGAACCACCCACCCATGCAAAATCCATACCACCAAACATAAGACTTCAAACCAAATTTGGAGCCCTTCATGGAGACCATGATGAAGCAACAAAAAGAAATGATGGCTAGCCAACAAAGGATGATTGAGCAACTATCCCAAAAGGTCTACCAACTAGCCACCCACAGCAAGATGCTAGAAACCCAACTAGCTAACCAAACCCCTTCCACCTCTAAACCTCAAGGACGAATTCCAAGCCAACCTAAACAAAATCCTAATGCTCAATGTAATGCAATATTTTGGAGAAGTGGAAGGGAGTTGGGTGATCATGGGAGTAAAGAGGTTAGAGATGAAGAAAGTTTGGTGGATGAGAGGACACAAAAAGAGGTTGAGGATAAGGCTAGTAAGCTAATGGGTGAAAAGTGGAGCAAGGAAATTGAAGAAAGAGACCATGCCATGCTAAAATCCAATGCTATAGAGGGGAAACTAAAGCAAGATGAGACTAAGGCAAAGAAGGAGTCCAAGCCTTACATTCCTCCTTTGCCATTTCCTTAAAGGCAAGAAAAACCCAAATTGGAGCAACAATTTTGAAAATTCATTGAAGTCTTCAAGAAGCTTCATATAAACATTCCTCTCTTGGAAGCACTTCCTCAAATGCCAACCTACTCAAAGTTCTTTAAAGATATCATGAGTCACCGAAGGAAACTTGAGGATGTGGAGACAGTAGCATTAATCGAGGAATGTAGTGCAATACTCCAAAACAAGCTTCCATTAAAGTTTAAATATCCAGGTAGCTTTTCTATTCCTTGCACTATTGGTACAACTACTTTTGATAAAGCTTTGTGTGATCTTGGGGCTAGTGTAAGTTTGATGCCTTTATCGACTTGTCAAAAATTGGCCATGGGTGACTTGAAGCCAACTTCTATTTCATTACAAATGGCAGATAGGTCAATTACTTATCCTTTAGGGATCCTTGAAAATGTACCTATCAAAGTTGGCAAGTTCTTTATGTCGGTTGACTTTGTAGTCTTGGATATGGAGGAGGCTAAACACATTCCTATGATTTTGGAGAGGCCTTTTCTAGCCACCTCCGGAGCCATAATTGATGTCAAGCTTGGAAAGATCACTTTCAAGATTGGTGATGATGAAGAGGAGTTCAAATTAAACATAAATGAAAAGCCACCGGAGGTCAATGTAGTTTGTCAAGTGGATGTTGTAGATGGTCATCTCAAAAAACCTTTAATGGTTCTAGTGGAAGGTGTGAAATCCATGGATGACACTTGCATCAACAAGGAACCAAACAGGAATGTTGAAGTGCCTATGCTAATTTTGAAGTCATGTCCACCGAAAACCACCTCCTAAAGACTTAAGAGATGTGCCAAAGAAGAAGAAAAAGAAGAAAGCAAAGAAAAAGATCAAAGACAAGGTGATTGAACAAGTTATGAAGTTGATTTGGGTGATTAAGCCACTAACTCCTACCAAGCAATCTCATTCAAGGAAAGAAGACATGGAAAGAGTGCTTGCTTCTCATTCGCCCTTTGAACTACCATGAGGAAATCGATGGTATGGTCAAGCTATGACCTAAAATAAGGGCTCTTGGGAGGCACCCCAAGAACCTTATATCCTTTGTACATATCCATTTAGTTATTTACTTTACTTTCATGTAATTTTATTTTTCCTTCAAATGTTGAGTTGTGGTTAATGTGCAAATTTTGTGATGATTGACTTTGAGGTGATTCTTCAGGCATTGTGTGATGATCATTTAGATTATAACGCTGCATTCATCCTTTCAAGTATGAAGATACACTTCATTGCATGATTTATGATCCCATTTGAATTTGATTGGGTAGTTGGAATGCAAGTTTCAACCGATGGCATGTGTGGAGCAATGAGGACCTTTAAAGATCAATTGACAACCTCCACTATCCCCCTCCACCTCCCCATGATTATTGAATGAAGCATTTTCTATTTAACTCATGCTTTAACAATTTGGATTTTATCTGACTAACTATTTGGATGAATGTAATAATTATTTGCTAATGCACTCACACTACAAGAAATTTTTGGATTAGAAATGGACAAAATCCGTTTCTAATCTTAAAAAATCTGTTTCTAATCGATTTAGAAACAAATTTAGAAATGGATTTTGTCCGTTTCTAAATTCGTCGTCGCTAATCGAATTTAGAAACGGTCCATTTCTAATTAGAAATGGAGTTAGAAACGGAAAAATCCGTTTCTAATTAGAAACGGATTTTTCTGTTTCTAATAAATTTAGAAACGGAATTTCGGGGGCCAAGGGAAAATAAATTAGAGACATATAAATCTGTTTCTAAGTCCGTTTCTAATTTTAGAAACGGATTTATCCGTTTCTAATTTTAGAAATGGATTTATCCGTTTCTAATTTATTTTTTTATTTTTTAAAATTAAATTAGAAATGGATATATCCGTTTCTAAAATTAGAAACGGATACATCCGTTTCTAAATCTATTTTTTTTATTATTTTAAAAATAATTTATATATAATATTATTATATTTATATAAAACCCGGATCAATCCTTAAATTAAGTTATGAATATTAATTTTTGAGGAAATTGGAATTAAAACTGAAAATCAATTAAAAAAAGTAAATGTAAAATAGTAAAAAGAATAGTATATATATAGAATGTCAATAAAATAATTAAGTTCTAAAGTACAAACCATACAACCAAAGTCCTAAGATGTAGGGGGGTCTCCTTGATGATCCGGCTCGTGATGATGCTCAACATCAGTCTGAGTGCCTGCTTGCTGCTCGACATTAGTCTGAGTGCTTGTCGGCTGCTCGACATCAGTCTGAGGTGGTGGCTGATGATCGCCGAAGTGGTGGAACGTAAACGGAGGCGGTGGAGGAATATCATTTAGAACGGGGATGCCCTGCGATCGAGCATACTCTAAAATCCATCTATCGGTGTGATGAACTGTATGCTGCATAAGTGATGATACTGATCATTCCACAGCTCTCTGAAACTCAGGATCTGATCTGTATATGTCCGATTGCGACTGTGTAGTCGGAGGCGGTGCATGTGATGATGTAGTAGGTGCATGATCAGTAGATGGTGCCAGCAGTGATGATACAGTGGAGCCAAGGCCATATATATGCTGCTTCTTAACCACTTCAACAGTAGCAATATACAAAGAATCTGAATCTAGCTCGGACTGTGATGTATGGCACTCCCCCCTGAAGAATCCAGCTGAGGCTCAGTAGCAGAATTCAGCAACTCCTGATATCGAGCCTGTTCAATCTAAAAGGTTCCAATTTACATTGAAACATGTAATAGTGGATAAGATAATCAAGAAAATAATAATATAAGATTATTACTTACATTAATAGTTTCTGCCCTCTTGTCCACGAACCTATTCCTGTCGCTCTCGATAGTATATGTACGAAGGAAAACCTGCAGTAATGAAGGCTCCTAGCCAGCCTCTCGAGCCTACATAAATGAAAATTAAATGCAAGTATAAATTTCATAATTAAGTATAATTGTAGAATTTATAAAAAATAAATATGTTTACTAACCATAACTCGAGCATGCTCTGCGAAAGATCGAGAGCCACCAGTATGGGGAGCAATCCCTGTCCCAGGGCCAGCTAGCTCGCTCAATCTATTCTTCTTGGCATTGGCACACTTCTTCTTATACTCATCCTTACTCCACTCCTGCTGCCAAGCTCGCCATACATCCTCAGGACAACCTTTCCCCGACTTGTCCTTGAATTTACTGATGACGCTTCCATATCTGTTACCAGCATGAGAGTTCCAAGCCCA
>CANYLF012706212.1:0-10004 GCA_948193215.1 Bocquillonia castaneifolia
ACTGGATTTTTGGATGATTTTCGTGTATTTTACAACGATCACTGTTCATCCACAACGATCGTTGCACATTTCACAACGATCGTTGCACTATTCACAACGATCGTTGCAACCCTATTTTCAGAGAAAAATTTATTTTCGAAGGGAATTTTCAATGAAATTTTAATTATGATTAATTACCATCATTATGTATTTTAATCCGTATTATATTGTGTTAGATTCGGGTCGTCACAGTAAAGGCCCGGCCGAACCTTCACTGGATGGCCTAGGACCATAGGTAACTCAATGATCCAACCGGTGTTTGGTAGTACGGCTGAATCTTTGGCGTTTGGGGAACCTCTTCATCATTTAGTTTGCATAGGATAAGTCTCTAAAATAGATAATTCACCTCAAGGTTTTTTGCTTAGCCCCAATGATCTAGTATCCCAAAATTTAGTGTCTACAGTTTGCCCCCGCTTTGCTAGAGCTTAGGAATGATCGAGTGAATAAGCGATTGGCAAAGCAAACATGTTCGAGGATACTTATAAAGCACATTGCCCTAGTGATTTGACACCCTTTGTTAAGGTGTTGGGAGGTGACCCGTTTCCAGTGTTATGTCTAAGACACTTGGCTTGTCTAGACCTAGTTTTAGAGCATGTTCGTTCCATTTTTGTCAGGACTAACCCGAAAAAGCCTAGGACATAGGTCAGCCTAAACTAGGCACCTAAGACTCTGGCATCTTAGGAGGCGTCGGGACAGGACTGGGAAAGTCTAGGACGCTTATGGTTCCGCTAAACAAAAAAATCTAGATCATTGGCAATCTAGATGGACGTCGGGGTTCACCCGAAAAGTCTAGGATACTCTCGATCGACTAGAAATCTAGATCACTGGCGATCTAGATGGACGTCGGGATTTACCTGGAAAGTCTAGGATGCTTTCGATCGACTAGACACAGAAATCTAGATAGCCAGCACAGAAATCTAGATCACCGACGATCTAGATGGACGTCAGGATTTACCCAAAAAATCTAGGATACTCTCGATCGACTAGACACAGAAATCTAGATCACTGGCGAATTAGATGGACGTCAGGATTTACCCTGAAAGTCTAGGAGCGCTAGATGAGAAATCAAAGTTATTGGCAACTTAGATGGATGTCGAGATTTACCCAAAAAATCTAGGATACTGGAATCTTATGAAGTTAGTAAGTTTTACCTGGAGTTCGCCAAAGGTATTTTATTGTGGTCCTAGAATTTCTGAATGTGAGGGGCGGTTTGCTGTCGCATAAGATCTACCGGCTTGTTGTCGCCTGGGATTCTGGCAAGAGGGAGACGGCTTGCTGTCCCTTGAAGTTCTAGAGTTGATGGTGACTTGCTGTCACCTGAAGTTGTGAGGTTGAAGGCGGCTCGCTGTCGCCTGAAATCTACGCTGGAGGCGGCTCGCTATCGCTTGAAATTCTAAAGGTGGCTCGCTGCCATTTGGTATTCTTGGTGATAGAAGCGATTTACTGTCTACTGAAATTCTGAAGGTGGAAGGCAATTCATCTTCACTTGTGATTTTTTGATGGTGGCCTGTTGCCTTCATGGAAGCGATTCTCCATTGCTTGGAATTTTGATATTTCAAAGGCAGTTTGATGTCGCCTGAAGTTAGCTGAGAGTGAAGGTGGCTGTCCATTGATATGCTTATCAGGGAAGAGGGCGGCTTGCTATCCCCTGGAGTTCTTGTAGCTGAAGGCGGCTTGCTGTCGCCTGGGATTCTGCAGATAGCTTTGTCATCATCTGGGATTTCCAAATTGGCTAAAATTGGCTTTCTGTCTTCGGGATGATTCCGCTCTCAAGTCGACTTGTTGTTCTCTGGATGAGTCGAGGTGGCACGCTACTGGTACATTCCTGAATCACGGGGTGACTTGCCATCACCTGGCTTTACTGAAGGTGGCTCGCTGCCAACTGCGTTTCTGATTAAGGGGTGATTTTCTATCATCAGGGTTTATCGAGGGGTGGCTTGATGCCGGTTGGATCTAGGGAAGGCTTACTGCCTACTGTATTTCTGAAGTGAAGGGTGACTTACTATCACCTGGGATTTGCTGAAGATGGCTCGCTGCCGACTGGATCTGGGTTTTGTTGAGGGTGGCCCGCTGCCGATAATGTGTCTAAGCTTACTGAAAGTGGTTCACTACCAATTGCATTTCTGAATCACGGGGTGACTTGTTATCACCAGGGTTTTGCCGGGGGAGGCTCGCTACCAGTTGGGATAACTGGACATGGCTTGCTACCAACTAAGATTGCTAGAGATGGCTTGATGCTGACTGCATATCTGGGTAAGGGGTGATTTTCTATCACCGGGATTTGTTGGATCGGGCTCATTGTTGGTTGTGTCTTCTAAGTTCACCGGGGATGAGGGCGGTTAGTTGTTGCCTAAAGCTAATTGAGATTGAAGGTGGCTTGTTGTCATCTATGTCCCTAGCATTGAAGGCGGCTCATTGTCGCCAGAAATTATGTACTTGAAGGTGGCTCGTCGTTGCCTGAGATCTTGGGATTTGAGGGTGGCTCGTCAATAACCAAATCTGTTGGATGATAAGGTGACTTGTTGCTATCTGAGATTTTAGAGCCTGGGGCGGTTCATCATCACCCGTAAGTTGCTATGATTGAAAATGGCCCATCATCATCTAGTATTCTTTAGTTTGGAGGTGCCTTGCTGTCACCTGAGATCTTTGGAGTTGAAGATGACTTGTCATCATTTGGAGTCATTCTCTCCCTGAAAGTTGTCTTGATGTTTTGAGGGTGACTCGCTGCCCCTTGAGTGTTTTGAGATCTTTCGGAGGTGACTCGTTGCCCTCAAATCTTCTGAATGATGAGGAAGACCTAGTATCTCCTTAAATATCATTGGATTAGCGGAAGGTGATTTGTTGCCTCCGAGATTTGCTCTTGACATTCCTATCAGTTGTGAGAAGATTATGGTTTCTCTGCAGTATCGATCTAGCCAATTATCTTCTTTTTCAAGGCCAATCACTCGTCAGGTGAGTCATTGCTGATGTTACTCATCTGATGTTGTCATAAATTGGTAATCAGGAGGTCCTGTCTTGCCCCCAAGTTTTATTGGTTTAGCTCTGCTTTGTCTGGGGATATGTTGACTTGCATATGGGTGGATGGGAGATTCGTCCTGCTCCCAGTTTTCTTGCAATTTTGCTCTTCTGACTCACTAAGGAAGCTCATGTCAGCTTGTGACCAATTACTCCCACATCTGTGTTTGCTCACACTCTGGATTACTATGTTAGGTTGCTTTCCCTTTCCGTTGTGGGTACCCAGGCAGTATGATTCAATTGTTACTGTCACTTCGGATGTTGTGCTTGTTGCAGCAAGTTCTTTGCGTTAGCCTCGTATGGTCCTTAATTCTTTCATATTTTGTTTGGTTTTGTGCCGTTTGACTTGTTTCAAAATGCAACGTGTATGCATGTCATGCAGAGTATGTAGTTCTAGATGATGTCGGCCACTTGTTGCTGGCTTCTTGTCTAATGTGAATTTGTGATGCAATGTGATATGGGCATGCAGTGTAAATGCTTATTCTAGAGTGTGATAATTAATCACACATGAAAGAAAGAGTGTTATTCAAGCTGTGTCAGCATCATGTTGCTCTTGGTCGGCAAAGTTGATTGCTCCTGTTTAGCGATGGTGGTTCAGAGCTTCTGAGTTAGTCTAGGTGGTGGCCTGGAGTGCCTGTGTCGGTCTAGATAGAGAACTCTGATTACTTGGGTCCTGAACTGGAGGAGGCGTCCCCTGTGTTTTGTCTGGTCTAGCCATTTAAAGTTATTGGATATAATGGGATGTCCCTTGCCCCCTGCTTAGAGGAATTTTTTCAATGGGTGTCTTATTTTTCAGGTATCAGCTTTTAGGTTCAAGTTTTTGGTTCGAGTTTCGCTTTTGGGTTTCCTTTTTTTTTCCATGGCCTTCATTTTTGCGTGAGCTACCCACTGATAGGTTTTCAACTCTTCAACCTTTTATTTGTTTATTACCTTAACTTTTGCATGAGCCGCCCACTGAGGGGTTTTCAACTCATCAAGGTTTATTCATTTTTTGGCCTTGTCTTTTTGCCTAGGGTACCTCTTTGTGAGGTTTTCACCCTAGCAGGCCCTGCCTTGACTTTTGCATGAGCCACCCACGGAGGGGTTTTCAACTCATCAGGCTTTATTTGTTTTGGCCTTATCTTTTTGCCTAGAGTGCCTTCTTGTGAGGTTTTCACCCTAGCATGCCATGCCTTGACTTTTGCATGAGCCATCCATGGAGGGGTTTTCAACTCATCAGGCTTTATTTGTTTTTTGGTCTTGATCGTGCTTGTGTGTGTGAGGTTTCCTTTGATAGTTCATGCTTACCTCGTTAATCTACAGAATGTGGAGGTTGAGTTGGAGTAAGCGTAAGGAGCGTTGATGCCTTGCCGGCAAAGGGATTGGCTATCTTGTTATTGATGGCGTTAGAATGGGCTTCTTTCTTGGTAGGGGGCGTGAAGCGCCTCTTTTGGAAGTTCTGACTCTGCATTGTGCCTGTTATGTGGATTGTCTAGCTTATCCCATCACCTATTTAGGATCTCATTCAAAATACAAATGATATGATGCAATCAAGAGTATTTGGCAGTAAATCATTCCTAGTTCATTTAACAATGCTACGGAGGAGTGTGGTTTACGTGTTGGGCCCAATGTTATTGTGGCTGCTGGTCATGCCTTTCAAGTTACCTGTTTAAGCTTTTAATCCGGGCTTTTCTTTTGACTTGTTTTTCACTTCTTTTGCTCTTTTGCATGGGCTTGATTAGTTAGAGGTCTTTATGCCAGCGACGGTTGTTGGCACTTTTGCACGAAGCATTATTGTCAGTGCTTTGGCACATTTCAAGGACATTTATTAGGCTTCTTTTATGGCCTATTACCGAAGACATTACATTCGGATCGATAAGATTCTTCATTCGTTGACTGCCCGGTTCCTGTTATCATGATTCGGGGTTCATTCTTACATCCCCGTTGATCACACATTTGTTTGAGTGCCGTCTTGTTGCTTTCTTTTGTATTTTAGTCATGCTTCGCAATCACTTAGGTTTGTTTTTATTTTGAACCTCTCTACTTACTCGTTTTCATTTCATTTTTCTTCTTTTTCCTCTTTTCTTTCTTGTTTCTTCCTTTTTTTCTTTTTTTCATTTCTTTTTTTTTTCTTTTTTTTTTTTTGAGGTGCAGAGAGATTTTGACATTTTGTTTCAGCTTGTGAAGGAGCATGCTTGGAAGCATTTTGGGGAGGCCTCTAGTCATTTTCAAGGTGATCTCCAGAACCGGCAATCCTCTGATGGTGCTTTACTTGCCTTGCGCTTGTGACGCCCTTTTTACTAATTAAATGGCATTTTTACATCTTTTCTCTCTTCTTTCTATGACAGTAACGACGGGCCCAGTAAGTGCTTCAAAGTCTTGTAGCAATGCTAAATGAACTATCATGATATGAGTGAATGCCAAATATGCCATGAGTGCAGATGCATTTAAAAAAAGGAACACTGTTTAGATAAAAGGAAAAGTAGATTTTCCATTTACTTATTTACAGGCACATCACAGAGTACAAGGATGGCACATTCCTGGGCTAGCAACCCGGTTGTTAAGTCCCCAAACATTATGGATTTGGGATCCTTCCTCCGTCAATGAGATCCTGGATATTATGGCGTAGTGCCAGGCAATGGTTAGTAGGATGTCCATCCGTCATGTGAAATGTGTAGAAGGTCCCCGAGATGTGAAGACATGAATCTCGATCGACAAGACTCGTTGTTGGTTGAGGTCATAGCAGGTCAAGATGTTTCAGGTGTTCAAAGATGTCTAAGAGAGTGAATGGGAGCTTGAAGAATCGTCGTACGGTTGAGGTGCTGGCCTGGCTTGACTTGACATTGTCTAGATTAATGAACCAAACCAAGGCTATTACTCCCGTGTCGATAAGCTTCTTGATGACCTCCTTCAATCTGGTGCAATCATTAGTCAGGTGTCCCTCTATTTGGTGGAATTCACAGTACGTTCCCCGGGCATAGTTTGAGACATCAGGGCCTCGGTCACCCTTAACAGGTTCTGGAGTGAGGGTCCCTTGAGAAACCAAACTGTGAAATACTTCAGACACCTATTGATTGTAATCAAAGTACCCATTGGGGAGTGGGGTTCATACTGTTGTAGCTTTTTCAGACCTTGCATAGCTTTGGTTATTAGTTACGCATGGGTAAGGATGATTTGGAATGGGTTCATGATGCGGATTAGAGTGAGTCAGGGGTTCTTGCGAGAAGAGGACTTCCTGCTGAAGGCAGTAGTAGCTCGCTAGGACATACAGGGCGACATGGAAGTCTAGTGGGTAGTCTGTAGGCTTGTCAGGCTAAGGTGATGATCAGTGTAGATGTTTAGTGGGTGTTCTGGGGGTTCAATTTTAATGCTTTTGTTAGAAGGTGGAGCACATTTAATGGTTATGTTAGGAGTCTAGTTTCCTCTTAGGTCATAGGTGGGCCTTTCCTATCAGGCTAGGGAGCTTTGGTTTTCCAAATCCACCAAGAGTCATGTTCCTTGTCGGGGGCGTTCCTGTTTAATGGCAGACCTTGCGGGTCTCCTGGCTCTGAGCTTCTGTGCAAGAGCTTGTACTTCTCCCTTTATGGCTTTACGGAGTCGATAGAGCTGAAATTTGTCTTCCATTTTCTGTAAAACCCAAAGAGATTATGGCAAAAAAAAACCTGTAGTATGTGTGTGCGTTACGTTCAATGCGTATAATGCTTCATGACTCTAATGATTTATGTATGCATTCATGATCATGATATAGCAAGTAGCTCTGCCCATCTCTATTGCGTCCATCCAAAGGCCTATGACTGAATGTCCATCCATGTCAACAAGCATTTTATCATCTTTTGACACCATTCTTATTTGGTTGATCATTCATGCGCAGGCATTGGTGCTGAAAGTCTTTATACAAGATAAATCGGGAAAGTGTTTTATTAAGTAAAAGAAACTGAGTCTAGTCAAGTACAATCCATCCAACAAATTACAAGTAAAATTTGATGGTTGTATCTATTCGGCCCACACTATACTTCCAAAGGTGAAAACTGTCAGTGCCTGTCTGATTCCCCTTAGTACTTCTAACTCCGACGTTTGTCTGCATCCTTAGCCTTCTGTCTTCTTCCCCTTTCTCCTTTCTTTCTCTATATGGTCAAGGACAATGAGTAATTCCTCGGGATGATATTCTGCCATGTAGTGTAGCAACCAACTGCCTTTTGGTAGTTCCATAAGTGCACGGTTCGTTTCAAGTAGTATAAGGTTAAGTTCGAGTATCGTCTCCTAAAGGAGTTAGCAATTCGAATATTAATCACACAATCCATAATTAATTATTCAAGCAATCGAATAGATTTTGGAGTAATCAAACTAAAGTAAAAATAATCAAGCATAAACAAAACAAACAACCTAACTCAATTTCACTAAACAAACAATCAATTACAAGTAAAATAAGATGCAAATTTAACAATTAGAAAATCCAATCGATAATTAAAAGACTCTAGAATGAAGATCTATCCAACCCAACAATAGCCATTTTATGAAATTAGAAGCAAATGATTATCCAAACTCATTCAAACCAAAGGATGAAGGAGGTACTAGTAGCTTAAGCCTATTTCTAGGTCATAAACCATGAATCATATGATGCTAGAACAAGCTCTCACCGGCCCCATACACCAAACAATCCTATTTAAACAATATTCACCCCTTTTTCCCCCTACTAGTGTCCTTGAAAGCTCTCACCGCCAAATCACACTAGCATCCCTACATGCATATCCACACCTAATAGCATCTTTCAATAATATCAAGCATTAATAAAGTGTTTATGAGATGGCCATACATCACAAACACACAAATAAACCACATATAAGAAACCCTAAGAGAGAGAAAGTCAAGATAATCACCAAACAACCAAATTCATAGCATAACTACAAAAATTAGACTTCACCCATACTAGAGCATGCAAATCTATTCACACATCATCATTAATAAACATAAATCAAAGATAAAGATGAAGATTTAAGAGATATTACCCATAGAAACTCAAGAAAAGTAAATAGAACTAAAGGTTTCTCCAAAATAGCAAAGGTACTTTTTTATAGATTGATGAAATTAAAGAGTTCTTACAACTTAATCTAACCTAAAACTAAGTTATTCTACTCTATTTTGACATTTCTCACTCTAAAAACCCTAAATATTTATCTCACGAGGTGTCCAAAGAAGTCTAAAAATGGTTGGGGGTCAAAAAGGAAGGGTTTGGTGACTTAAATAGGGGTTGCCCAGGAGGCCACCACGGGCCGTGGCAAGCTTCTGAGGCTGGTCCTTAAATTTCTGTAGAAATTTGGAGAGAGGGGTCTCAGAGGGTGACCACAGGCCATGGCACACCTCTGTGGCTCTTCTTGTGTAGTCTTCAGCTGGAAGGGTCAACTTGCAGAGGGCATAACTTGGTCATCCGGTCTCCAAATTGAGAAATTCTTGATTCTAAAGTGAAGTTCAGGAAGTGTAATTCAACTTTCATGTTTTGCAAATTTTCTGAATCTACTGTTTGCCTCCCCAAATTACACTTGACATTTTATTGCTCTGTTGAAAACAGCTTTCGGGAGCTCCTCAAGACTAGTCTTTAACCTTTAAGCACTAAACCTCCTCCAAAGCCTTTGTAATCTATTCAAAACCTCTCCAAACCTTACACCTACATGAGATCACATCAAAACAAGCATAAATGACATATAAAATCAAGAATTAAGCATTAAAGTACACATATGCTCATTAGGTGAAATCAAGGGATAGTTATGCATGATTTGCACTCTAAATGGGGTTAAAAGCGAACAACAAACCAAATAAAACATAAAAGCACAATCAAGCATATAGGCATAGTTTCTCATGAAAGCAGATACCCTAGACTACCCTCCTAAGGTCACCAAACATAGTAAAAAAAAAAAGGCCAATCAAAGTTTAAGACAAGAATATACTCTTTAATCAACTAATCAACCAATCGCAAAGGCTAGTCACACTGAATCACTAACTCATGATTCATACTAGCCAAAAATAGTGCTAAAAAGTTTAACTCATACATTTAAAACATCATCACATGACAATTAGGTTTAGGAGGTCTCACTTAAAGGTAGATGTTAGAGGGCTCATACCTCTAAAACTACTCCCTTGCTTTCCATTAGGATATTAACCAACTCCTTGAAATAAAGTGGAACCCCACATGCCCCTAAGTCTAAGCCAACTTATTCCATGAATGCAATGCAATGAAAATTTTCTTTTTATTTCTTTTTCTTTGTAATTACTTTTTCTTTTCTCTTTTTTTTTTCTTTTTTTTTTCCAATGGCAAAATTTTGTCTTATTCTTAGCAAGCATATCCTTATCATGGATACTTAGCTTCGTTTTCGCAAATACTCGCATTTTTTATGCTTGCACCCGGCTTTCCACTAAGGCCAATTTAAGGCATAAAAGATACTCATAAGTGAGAATGTACACACCCATTAGAGTAAATGCAAGAAAATTAAACGTGTAAATGAAAATGTAATAAATGTTGGCTAGAAAGACCTTCGGAGTAGAGTTTTGGTCCACATTCAATGATTAAGGAGACGATTAAAAACCTAATTTGGCAAAATGTTAGGGTTGGAAACAAAGTCCTCACCCACATATCCAAATGAAAACCCGCTTCCTAATAAAAAAACTTTATTTTTAGAATGCATTTGAGTTAAAAATTTTAGCAAAAATTCCAACTTTCCACAATCATAAATTAGCTTTCAAGGTTCAAAAATATTTTACAAGAACATTGATTAGGGGATTAAAATGCAAATTCAAATCTTAAAAATTGATTGGCTTTGATTTACTAAACACAAATGCATGTATTTACAATAGAATGCAAATGTATGTATAGGCATGTAATGGAAGGTAGGCAACTTAAAAATAGTAAAACCAAATATTTGAGAGAATTTTGAAAAATTTTAAGCATTGATGAGAGAAAACTTTGTTGGAAATCAAAA
>CANYLF012708011.1:0-13296 GCA_948193215.1 Bocquillonia castaneifolia
AATTTAAATTTAAGTTTGACTTTTTAACAAATTATGAAAAACTTACAATTTCACCCTCAAACAATCAAACACTACCAAATAACCACCTCCAACTATTATTTCTTTCAATTACACCCCTCCTACACTTAATCATCAATGAATGAACCACAATTAATAAAATTAAACATATTAATGATGCCAATTAACTACTAGTATGTATAATTAAACTTGAGGATGTTACACGTGATATCTACATTTATGATAATCCTATGGGACTAATAGTAAAAGACGGTTGGTGCATTTATGAACAAACATATCCATTTTCTCTTCACCTATATATTCATTGATTGGCTAAATAGAATTAACTACAAAGAACTTTGAGAAATGAAATTAAAAGAGTTTGGCTATCAAAGAATGTTTGTCTTACATGGAAGACATTTATTATGGGTATTTATATCTAAAATACAAAACTAACTATTAAATACATATGGAGTTATGTCTCAAACAACCACTTATACATGCATTTAATGCTCTAGTGTGTTAGGTTATGGGGGAGAAGAAGCTCATCGTGGCTAGGAAACTCATAAAGTTGTTCAACGGCTAGTTTTCCTAGACAAAGTGAGAGGATCGTGAGGGCGATTTTTTATGTCATGGTTACAATGCAATTGGCCTTAAAGAGGCTTGGAATGTATCTTTCTAGCACTCAGATCGCGGTCGTGATTAGAGTTATCGTGGGTGAGACACATTTTTTAATCTAATTCCTTTATAAGGATCGCGGGGGCGATACACACTTTAAAGATTACCAACCATTAATTAAGGTTAATTAACATGAAAAAGTGATATAAACACATAACACATCAAAACATCACCACAACCTAGGGTTTTTACCATTTTGGTTCTAAGATGATTGCCAAATAGACATAATTAACCAATTTCATGCATAAATACACCTAATTAATTACCAAAGAGGGTTTAGGAACTTACCTCATCGCTGCATTCCATGTGAAAACTACTGTACACAACCAATCTCCTCAAAATAGCACCAAAGAACAACAAAGAGGGCCCAACACCACTCAGGTGACTGGCGTTTGGGCCCAATGCCACTCACCTATAGGCGTTTTGGCCCAATGCCACTTTTGCTTGTGGCATTGGTCAACAGATAGAAAACAAAGCATGTAATTTGAGAGAAAATGAAATTTTCTAGTTTAGCAAGCCTAAGAAACACACGTACAAAGATGAAAATGAATCAAACAATCACCAAAACATGTAATAATGCATCAAACATGGAAAAACAACCTAGATCTAAGCATGGCATTCATAAAATATAAACATTACATTTAAAATGCCAAAAGATTCAATCTTTGAACATAAAACATGCAAACGGTGCAAGCTTTATTCACTAAACAACAAAATAACATGATTTTTCATCAAGAAATAAGCTTTACTCATCAAAACAAATAAAGACACAAACTTGATACCTTAAAACACAAAAGAGTACAACCTTTATGCATTAAAACATGAAAAATATATGACTTCTATGCAAAAGAAATGATCTTTATGCGAAAGAAACAATTTTTATGATTTGAAACATGAAAAGAAAATGATTTTATGCATGTAAACATGTTATTAACATCAAACAATCTAGATCTGAAAAGAAACATAATGAAACATGCAAAAAAGATGCAACTTTAAGCAATTATAAAGCATGAACATGGCTTAAAATGATATTTTAACAAAAGAAACATGAGAAAACATTAATGAAACATGCAAATAGAAAATTACAGCAACATATCATCAGAATTAACATGTTCATAACATGCAAACCATGGAAAGATGCATAGAAACAATGAAAAATACAAAGAAAAGTAACTTACCTTTCAAGGAATTAGCTTGGAAGCGCTTGATAACCTTCAAATCTTGTTTGAGTGACTTTTGTGTTGCTCTTTATTGATTAAAGGCTTCTGGAATCTTCTTCAATTGATTGAGAACTCTTGGAATGCAAATAAATGCAAGCTTTTATGAGTTTTTGTGTTTGAAAAGTGAAAAGTATAATGTCTTTTGGCAATCAAGTGAATTCAGAGCTTTGATATAGAAAACCAAACCCTAAATTCATATGAACAGTTTGCCTCCCTCTAAAACCTAGTTTTAGACCGGTATTTATTCTCGTAATAACCTAAAACTTAAGCTAGGGTTTTCACAATCAGTTTCCTACTAAAATTCAATAAAGTAATGAATTTTTTGGACAAAAATAGCCCTCTAGGGCTTTAGGATGTGTATACAACTCGTACGGGCCATTCCGGGTCAAAACAACCCAAAAACGGGCTTTTTACAACTGAAAGTGAGTGACTGGCATTGGGGGCCCAACGCTAGTCTTCCTTGTGGTGTTGAGACCAATGCCAATAATACGAGTGGCGTTGGGCCCAACTCTACTGGGAAGAGTGGCGTTGGGCCCAATTTCACTCTCTAGAGTGGCGTTGGGCCCTTTTGGGCCTCCAAACGTCCGATTTTGTAAAAATTTAAAACTGATAAAATGTGTGGAATGGTCTCAACTATAGAATCAGTAAAATTTCAAGTCATGTGGACAATTGTAGAAAATGTTATGATGAAAACTGTCTGAAAAATATCATTTATGCTCAAAACCGGATTTTGGAGAAAAGCGTACTATGCAAGCTTAGAAAACACTCAAAGTGAAGCAAATATAATCTCTAAAAAGTAATGTCAACTCAATTCATGCTACTTAGAACATGAACGATCATCACTGGGCCTCCGAGCCGCTTCCGTATTCATGTGTTAAAAATTAGGTTTTAACAGTTTCCCCTCGCTTTGTCTGAGGTTTGTAGTATTATCCAATATTATGGAAAATGATGACAAAGCCAAAACACATAATTTTTTGAGAGAATTACGTACCTTGACTTCGGTGTGTGAAATTTAACCTTGGACCTCGGCTGCCTTCGCTTAACTCCACGAGGATTTACCTGACTAGATTCTCAGGGTTTTAGGAATTTGATCTCGGACCTCAGCTGCATTGACCAACTCCATGGAGAAATGTGCAATTTAGGAATACTATCCATGTGAAGAATTGGAATACTATCCAAGTGCAAGAATACTATCTTGGTGCAAGGATTGGAATACTATCCATATGCAGGAATCCTATCCTAGCTTGAAGGGTTGGAATACTATCTAGATGTAGGAATCCTATCCTGGCTTGAAGGGTTGGAATACTATCCAAATGCAGGAATCCTATCCTTGATTGAAAGGTGGAATTCTCCTATCCTGGCTTGAAAGGTGGAATACTATCCAGAGGCAGGAATCCTATCCTGGCTTGTAAGTTGGAATACTATCCAGATGCAGAAATCCTATCATGGCTTGAAAGGTGGAATACTATCCAAATGCAGGAATCCTATCCTGGCTTGGGAATTGGGGAATATCTATTTATTGAGACTTAGATTCTGACTACCACTAGGGATGTTTCTACTTTGAAAAACAAAATTCTTGCTTTGACTATGAATCAGAATAACTCCATTGGGGAATACAAGCTTATTAAGATAATTATGCTTGAAATGACTCCGCTGGGGAAGAGAAAAATCACTCAAAATACTTCTGGCATTCCTTTTACTGGGGAAAATTATCTTTCAGACATAAAATTACCATCTATATGCCCATGTTCACTCCAATCATCTTATAAATTTGAAATAAGAAAATAGATCTCTGAAAAAGAAATTTTCTATACTGTCTGTCATTTCTTTTTTAATCCTCTATCATTCTCTGTCATTTTAACTATAATTGACTACTATTCCTACTAATCCTCTAAAATTTGCCCCTAGTTGCACTCAAATTGGCCTCCTTCAGCCTTAATTTTGATTTAGAACCTATTTGTAACCAAACTTTTATCCTTATTTAAAAATTTTCTTCAAGGACCAAAATGGGAATTTGCCAAATTGGGATTATAAAGTGACGAGAACCTCTTTTTTTTGCGAAGAAAATTATAAAAATTTTAGCCAAACTTCATTTCTCTCTCATTTCTTCATTTCTGAACCAAATCAAGTCAAACAAAAGGCAAAATGGCTGATAATCCGGATTGGGAACTCGTCTGGAACCCGATTAGTCTCTTTCGGGTTAGAGAGGAAGTATTAAAAGCTGATTCTGGTGGAATTCAAAGAGGAGGAAGGATTTCTCCACTATTAAATGCCAGATTCAACCTCTACGGCTCGATCGAAGACCGGGTAAGTGTCTAAACACTTCAATTTGACTGAATTTTTACTAGGCATTGTGAAATTTGTCAAAAATCTGCATAATAAAATTGAATTGGTGGCCAACGGGACTGGGCTGGGTCCAACGCCACTGCAACAAGTAGCGTTGCCCCCAATGCCAGTTGTATGACCAGCATTGGTGGTAACGCCACTACTGGGACCGTGTTGAGCTCAGTCCTGGTCCCAGTAGTGATTTCAGACTTCGAACAGTCCTTCGATGCATGTTTTGATGATATTTCATGAAAAAATAGACTGATATATGCAAGTTATGAATGATTTAGACATGATTTATACATTTTATGGATAATTTATGATAACATGTTATGAAATTGATGTTAAATGAATAATTAATGTACAAAATGATGTTAAAACGATGTTAGAATAATGTATGAATAATAAATGAAACAATTTAATCATGAATGAATAATATACAATTATGCATGAATGAATATTAATTATAATTATGAATGAATTAATGCTTTATTGGCCCCAAGATTAGAAATAAAAAAGGCATTCAAGAAATTAGATGACTAAGTTAGGAAATATACCTGTGTTATCTTGCAGGGGGATGAGACTACTTTCACATATAATGGAATTTTCTCCAAGGTGCGAGTAGTTTGGAGATGATTAGCTCTGGGTGTACAAGTTCCAGTGCTCCAGGCTAGATTCAACCCTCTTCTTTCCATGTTTCCTGAGAAAGTGGATGAGCATGTGAGCTCCAGATGTGATCACCGTTCCATGCAGGCATTGATGGAGTGATGGTTTGACACTACCCATACATTCCAGCTGCCATGTGGGGAGTATACTATATCTCCAACTTTTTTCTTTGCTATCATTGGATTAGCTTGTGCTGGTGAGTAGATCTTTTGGGATGGAGGGATATACTCAGTCCATCGTGATGTTTAGAACGAGTATATCCTTAGGATGCTAGGCATGGTCCCCAGGAGGAAAAGCTCCAAGAAGCTCTATGTGGATGCATTAGATAGACACCTTTCGAGCTATAGGGCAGAGTTTAACTGGAGTTTTGAGCAGATGGCCCGTGTCTTCATTTTGTATTTACTAGGTAGCACCATTTTCTATGATACGAACTCTACTATCAGCTTGCACTTCATCCCTATTTTGAGGGATTTTGATCAGATGAGCAGGTATGATTAGAGTTCCCCTACTTTGGCCTATCTATACCTATGCATGGATAGGGTTGCTCGTGGTGGTACAAAGTTTTACGGCTTCTGGCATGCCACTCATGTGAGTTACTTTTCCTCTTGCTTTCCTTAATTGCTTTATTTGCTTTATGCTTCTCTGACTCTTCTTTTAAAGGTTTGGGCTATCGAGTTGGGCTTGATTTTCCAGTTCTTCCCACTAGAGCATCGATATACATTCCCTGTCCTTAGATGTTGGGGTTTACAGCAACTGTGCATTCATGCTGCTGATGTCAACAGTCATCGCATGTTTCTTAACTCGCTGACTACTTCTAGGGTAAAACAAATAAAAAACAAACTTGTTAGTTGAAAGCAATTGACATGAGTTTGAAATACTTACCCTGGTTCTTTCTTTTCAGCTTGACAAGGCATGCATGGGCCCAATGGAGGGACTGCCACCTTATGTCATTACATCCTTGCCTAAGGATTATTTGAGGATTCTCTTGAAGGGTCCAGGGCTTAGGATGTGGTTCCTAGAAGAGAGGACTTGACACCAGTTTATGACAAGCTTTCGCAGACGACCCCATGATCCGCCTATCGACATGTTTTGGGGACACAAACTGACGAACCATTCTCTAGCTACAGCCCTTGATGACTTTGAGTGTACATCCTTTCTTTCTCGCTCTAAGGATTACACTTCTTTTTTATGTGTGAAATGTCTCCCGGCTCTACCTTTGTCAACTAGGATGCTTGCTAAGGTATGATGCGATCTTTTCTTCATTTTTCTAATAACTGTATGTCCTGGTAACATGACTCACAATCACTTTTCTCTTTTCAGATATCCATGGGTGTTGTGACCTTCTCGAGCTCTGATGAGCATGAGGATGATGGAGATTTTGGAGGCTCTGATGGTGACGATGATTATGTCCCTAGCCCTGGTCCAATTCTTGCCCCCGGGCCGAGTAGAAGGACTCGTGCTAGAGGAGCTATGCCTAGTTCAGAGGCTGCTAGACCTCGTCCATCCCACTGTCCATCCAGCAGTCAAGGGGATATGGTGCCAGGTCATATTATTGAGTATCATGGGCTTTCAGTTCATCATAGGACTGTTGTTGGCCTAGTTGAGCATACTTTTCATCCTGCAGCTGATCCTTCCATTTCTTATACAGATGGATGTACTCATGCAAGTTATCTCGACATTCGTTCTTCAGTTTACACCTGTATTTAGATTCTAACTCTCTTATTTACCCAGGTTCCTATTGATGAGGTTTCCCGACTATCATCATTTTTTTAGGCCTGCAAGGCCCATCTGGTAGAGACCTGTGACACATGGAGGCAGGCTCACAGCTTCTCTTGTAGGATGGTTGCTGAGTTGAAGGCTCAGCTTCCAGCATTAGATATTACAGCTGAGGGAGCTGGTGGAGCTCAGACTAGTGAGCAGCATGGTGGCGGTGAGACTGAGAGTCAGCCAGCTGGTGATGGTGAGGAGGACTCTAAGGAGTCTGAGGAGGAAGAGCAGGATGAGTAGATGTCCTTGTTTCATCATTTGAACTTGTTTTACTTGACATGTACCTGTATTTTATAAACTAAACACAAACATGTGGATGTATACATGATTGTTCAACATTGTATGTGCATGTATGCATGTTTCCTATACTACTATTAGTGAATGCATATGAATTTTCTAGTTAATGCATATGTTAGGCACGTGATTCTATAGATTTATGTATGCATGTATGCCTTCCTTATGATTTCTAATCATGCATGTGTGAAATGTTATGCATGGAATCCTCCTAGAACTCCAAAAATCTACTTCGATCGTCAAACCTCCAAAAGGAAGCCAGGGCCCAACGCCACTCAGAAAAGTGGCATTGACACCAACGCCACAGAGGGACTAGCGTTTGGTTGTAACGCCACTCTCCAACTGGCGTTGTTCCAAAATGCCAGTCCTTCATCTCTTGGGCTTTTCTTTACGATTTTTCACTCTGTTTTGACTCCTTTTTAAACCAGGACTTCCCTAGGCTTCGTGGTTTATAAATAGAACCTCCTAGGGTAGCTTTAAACCATTAGAAAACACCAACCAAACTCTCTGGGAGTTCAAAGATGTTTCAAAAATCTATAGATACCCTTAGAAAACATCTAGAAAGCATGGAAACAGCAACCTGGAATTCATTGGACCAATACCACCTAGCAGAGTTCAAAGCTTTCCTGAATTTCCTGTTCGACATCAAACTTCTACATGCAACTGCAAAATGCTGAAGTATCAAACATCATGTCTTCCACTTCAACAGAGTTGAACTATGCCCCCTGTTTGAAGAATTCAAAAGTATTCTTAATAAATTACATCGCTCTAACACTCCTCTAGCATTGCCTTCTGCTAATAATCAAACTCTAGAATCTCTAGCTGGTTTCTTTAGAGTAACCCTAGGTCAAATACTTCCATGTATTGAAGATCAGTCCCTCTTGACTCAACCCTTGTTAGAATTAGGGAGTTCTAAGCCAAAGAATAACAGGTCCTGGCAAAGGATCACCAGCTTCTGCCTTTATGCCCAATTCTTACTAGTTTCAACTGAAGGTAGACGTAATTTCCAAATTGCTCATGTTCTAGAGCAAGTTGAAAGTGGCCATAACCCTTTCACTATCATCCTGGCTGAAACCATTGTTGGTTTAGACTCCATCAAGCATTCTCAGCACCTTTGAGGCAGCCCATTACTCCTTCAGGTAGGTATCCCTTATCTCTCTTGTATGTTCCCTTCCATTGATCTTGACTAATTCACTTCTCAAACTAGATCTGGCTGAAGGAAAAGCTAGGTGTATTGATGCCTCGAGCGAACCCCACAACTTACAGGCCTTGATAGTTTGAAGCTAGAGGACATGTGTTATCCAAAGCTTAACGTGCTGCATCAGAGGTTTCTGGCGGGTGAACCAACTTTCTCCTATCCAGGAATTAGGAGTTGATCTGCTGGCATTGTCCATGGTGAAAATTGAGCTTCATCACTACCTCTATGATAAACAACTGTGTGCAGATTGCTAGCTTTGGTACTGCCACCTTTTAGACCCCATCCAAAGTCTGCAGGCAGTATGGCAAGGTTTAAAGAATATTGCATCCTATTCCATCTTTTACACCTTATGCTGTTACTACATTCTTCTTAAGGGAAATCCAATCTCGTTGGGCTAGTAGGTCTTTTGCAAGGAATCTGAGCTTTACCCAAGGACCTACTACTGAAGATAAATACAAGGCTTGGGTTGATCTGGTAAGTGATACTATTGACCTGTTCATATTTTTGCAAATGTGGATCTCATGGCATGGCTATATTTGTAGGCTGAGATGTCTGATGATGAAGGCAAAGGTGCTAAACTATATACTACAAGTAATAGAAATAATGCAAAAAGAGCAAGAGAGGATGTAAGGAATGGAAAGAATGCAAGTTTTTATAATATCAACTGGCTAAAGAAACAAAAGAATAATTAGGTCTCATAACCATTTCATTTATTCATGCAACGTTTTAGCTTTTTAGTTATGCAGACACATAATCAAGTACTATAAGAAAGTTTGACACTCTTCTTTTGCAAAAAGATTCATTTTATTAATATTAGCACAATAAGCATACTTTAGCTTTCTTACACTTGATATTACTGCTTCCTTACTTTCTTCTCTCATTGCCTTAATTTTTGCCTAGATTGCCTCTTTATGAGGTTTTCACCCTAGCAAGCCTTTTGCCCTAATTTTTGCCTAGAATGCATTTTTGCAAGGTTTTTAATCTAGTGGGCTCCCTCATTTTGCATGAGCCGCCCAAATGGGTTTTCAACTCATTGGGATTTCTTATTTTCACACATTTTTCTAAAGGTAGTATTTTTAAGATGATCAATGTTTATGGGTTGCTCGAACTCATTCCCTTCTAGATCTGAAATCTTTACAGCCCCCTTAGACATGATCTTCTTGACCAGATATGGGGCTTCCCAATTTGGCCTGAATTTCCCTTGAGGATCAAATGTAATGGGTCTGGCCTGCTTCAACACCCAATCTCCTTCTTTGATTGGCCTGACTCTGACTCCCTTATTGAAAGCCCTTGCTATTCTATACTGATACACTTGTGTATGGTGGGGAGCTTTCTTCCTCCTTTCTTCTAAAGACAACAGCTGCTTGTACCTTGCTTCAACCCATTATGCCTAAGAAATTTAAGCTTCTAGTACCACTCTCAGTACTACTTCTCCTCCAAACACCAATGAATACGGTGTTTCCTGTGTTGCACTTCGTATGGTGGTGTTATAACCCATGATTGCAAAAGGTAGCTTATCTGCCCAATCCTTGTAAGTCTTCACCATTTTGGCTAATTAAGATCTTTTTAATAGTCTTGTTAGCTGCTTCAACTACTCCGTTAGGTTGCAGCCTATAGGGTGAGGACTTGTGATGCTTAATCCTATCCTTTTCCAGTAGATCTGTAGTTTCTCCCTAGAATTGCACACCATTGTCTGAAACAATGTGATGTGGTTTCCCAAACCGATTGATGAGCTTCTTATTGATAAATTCATCCACACCCTTTCCTATGACCGTTGGTAGTGAGATGGCTTCCAAATACCTTGAAAAGCATTCAATGGCCACTATAATGTACTTATGACCATTGGAAGCTGTTGGCCTTATCTCCCTAACGATGTCTATCCCCCAAGCTGAGAATGGCCAAGGAGATGTTAAATTGTGAAGCTCGGTTGGTGGCAAGTGTATCTTATTCCCATGCAACTGACACTCATGGCACTTTCTGACCATGTTGATGCAATCTCTATCCATTTTATCCCAATAGAACCCTTGCCAGACTATCTTCTTTGCTAAAGTATGCCCACTAATGTGAGGTCCACACACTCCTGTGTGAATCTCCTTCATGACTTCTTCTGCTTCATATTGATCCAGACATTGAAGTAACACTCCATTCAAAGCCCTCTATAGAGTATTCCCTCATGGTAAGTGTAATTTCTTAAACTGACCTTTAAGGCATGTTTCTGCTTTCCATTAGCTTCTTCTGGATATTCCCTCTTCTCTAGAAATTTCAGGATCTCATAAAACCATGGCTTCTCCTTTGGTCCATTCACCATCATTACCCGTTCACCTTTGTAGTAGGGAATTCTAGCTCTACACATCATTAGAGGTTTCATAGCCACATCTATAGGGTTGTCCCACATGGATGCCAAAGTTGCTAAAGCGTTTACCATTTGATTCTCCTCCCTTGGTAGGTGTGCAAAGGTATAATTAAAAATACTCAGGATGAGCATCTAAATGTACTCTACATAAGGCTTTAATTTCTCATATTTTACTTCCCAGCTTTCTGAAGCTTGGTTAATGATTAACATCGAATCTCCATATACTGTGAGGTTCTTGACACCTGCTGCAATAGTTGCTTCCATTCCGAAGACACATGCTTCATATTCAGCAATGTTATTAGTGACTTTGAAATCTAACCTCTTAGCCAAAGGAATACTTTCACCTTTAGGCATCATCAAGATTGCCCCCACTCCAGCCCCTTTATGGTTCACTGCTCTGTCAAAGTACAGCTTCCATCCATCCGCCTCTATCAAATTAAGTGACTCATCTGGGAACTCATACTCCCATGTTTCTTGCCCTTCTAATGGATGAAGATCTAGAAACTCTGCTACTGCTCTCCTTTTGATGGTTTTCTTGGTCAAGTACTGTATGTCGAACTCAGTCAATAATACCAACCACTTAGCAAGTTTCCCTATTAACACCGGCACTTCATATAGGTACCGTAACGGGTCAACTTTCACCACAACTTGAACCTGATAGGACTGATAATAATGCCTCAACTTTCGTGTTGTCCATATTACTACCAAGCAAGTCTTCTGAACAATGTCATATTTCATTTCATAAAGTAATAGCTTCCTAATAAGGTAGTAGATAGAATGTTCTATTCCATCTTCATTCTCTTCAGCAATCATCACTCCTATAGCATCATCTTCCAAGGCCAAGCACAGTATTAATGGTTTCCCTGCCCTGGGAGGTTGAAGGACAGGTGGACTCATCAAATACTGCTCGATCATGTCAAATACTTTCTGACATTGATCATTCCATTCACTCTTCTGACCCTTTTTGAGTAAATTGAAAATGGGCTCACAGATCGTAGTTAATCTGGAGATGAACCTACTGATGTACTGGATCTTCCCCAGGAATTCTTTGACCTCTTTCTCAGTCTTTGGAACTGGCACATCTTGAATGGCTTTTACTTTGTCTGGATCTACCTCAATCCCCTTCTGGCTCACAACGTGTCCCAAGAGCTTTTTGGAAGTTATCCCAAAAATACATTTCTTTGGGTTGAGTCTGAGGTTGTACTTTTCAACTCGTGCCAAGAACCGATCTAAGTCTTCAAAGTAATCTTCCCTAGTTACTGACTTTACCATCATGTCATCCACATATACTTGGATCTATTTGTGCATCATATCATGAAAAAAAAGTTGTGGCCATCCTTTGGTAGGTTGCCCCCACATTCTTAAGTCCAAAAGGCATGACCTTGTAGTAATAAACACCCCACTCTGTGATGAAGGCTGTCTTGATCTTGTCTATTAATGCCATCATTATCTGGTTGTAGCCAGCAAAGCCATCCATAAAGGAATACATGGCACTTGTAGCTGCACTATCAATCAGAACATCAATGTGAGGAAGAGGGAAATCATCCTTTGGTGATGCTTTGTTCAGATCCATGTAGTCTACACACATCCTGACCCTTCCATCCTTCTTGGCGACTGGGACTATGTTGGCCAACCATCCTAGGTAAGTGACAACCTTTAAGAACCTGGCCTTGATCTGCTTTTCAACTTCCTCTTTAATCAGCTTGGCCCATTTTGGTCTGAGTCTCTGAAGCTTCTGTTTGACTGGCTTTTTAGTGGGATCTATAGGGATATGATGTTCGACAATCGTCCTATCAATAGCTGGCATGTCATCATAGGTCTATGCATATACACCTCTTCTTTTATTTAATATCTTTTCAAATTTTTGTCTCTCATTAGTAGTAATATCAAATGCAAGAGTTATTTCATTTTGTTGTTCTTTTGTGCCAATGTTAATAGAATGTGTTAGCACATAATTAATGTCAAAAATGCATATAGTATGATCTATGCAATGCACAATGCCATCAGGTAAAACATCACACAAATAAGTGAAATTGGTGTTCATATCATTGACCTTACAAAGAAAAAGCTGATAAAGACAAGGGCTTTTATTATTAGAAATAATCAATACACACATAAAGTAAAAACAATAATAATAAAAGAAAGCTTCCTCTTCTTCAGCTGAATCATAATCAACAGAACCCCATATATCATCCAAATCTTCATCAGCAAAAGAGGCCCATACCTCATCTTCAGAGACACCTGAGTCAATGCAGCCAATCCTATTTAGTGGAGGAACATTGTTGTAGGTAGGCAATGGTTTATTTTTAATGCTTGGTTTCTTAGAATCAGGGTCCATGACTTTCCCTTCATCTATCAGGTCTTGGATGGAGTGTTTGAGCTTAATTCAGCTGTCAATTGAGTGGCCTTGCACCTGGTGAAGGCGGCAAAAGGTGTTTGGGTTATATAATGGTGAGCTAGTGTTTGGTGGGTTCCTGGCTGGTTCAGGTTTTAGCAAGCCCTCTCTTTCGAGCCGTTCAAAGATTTTGGACAAGGGTTTGTTGAAATTCAAAAATCTACGATTGGTTTTGACTGCATTGACTTCCACAACCTTAGTAGATTGTGTATGAGCACGGCTTGAGCTAGCCTTGGTTGTCACAGACTGAAAATTTAATTACATGCATTAGTGGTTAATTGACATCATTAGTATGTTGATTTTGTTAATTGAGGTTGATTAATTGGTGATTATGAGTAGTAAGGGCGTAATTGAAAGAAATAAAAGTTGGAGGTGGTTAATGGTAATAATTGATTAATTGAGG
>CANYLF012708714.1:0-11729 GCA_948193215.1 Bocquillonia castaneifolia
GCTTGGGTTGAGTGGTCTTTCTACCTTGTACTAGTGTCAATTCTTTGTGAGTTGGGGAAACACTAGGGTTGGGTTTTGAGTTAGCCATTGGAAAACTCATTTGTAAAGGTTGAAGATAGCCTTAGGAATCTTCATTGTAAATGTAGTGAGATAGCCTAGTAAATCTCACATTATAAAGGTTGGAGATAGCCTTGAAATCTTGATTATTTTCTACTTGTGGTTATTGAAGCAAGCGAGGCTAAAACATCCGCCATTTGATTTTCTCCTCTTGGCAAATGGAACATGCTGCACTTTTGAAAGCGACCTCTGACTAGTTGCAAGTGTTCAACATACGGCTTCAATTTCTAATCTCTGACTTCCCATTCATCCATCGCTTGGCTGACAACCAGTTTTCAATCCCCATAGACTGAGATTTCTTTAGCTCCTGCAGAGCTTGCTACTTCTAGTCCGAAGATGCAGGCTTCATACTCGGCCATGTTGTTGGTGGCTGAGAATTCTAACTTCTTTGCAAGCGGAATTTGCTCTCCTATAGGTGTCATGAGTAATACACATATCCCCACCCCATTGTGACTCACTGCTCCATCAAAGTACAAGATCCACTCCTGAACCGCTATTGCATTGAGTCCTTCATCGGAGAATTCAAATTCATATTGCTCTTCTGACTCTTTTAGAGTGAGAGCCAGGAATTCAGTGATTGCACGCCCTTTGATTGTCTTCTTGGTCATGTAGCGGATGTCAAGTTCAGTCAACAGCACCAAACACTTGGCCAGCTTCCCAATTAAGATAGGAGCTTCATATAGGTATTGCAGGGGATCAACTTTTACCATCACTTCCACTTAGTACGACTGAAAGTAATGTCGGAGCTTACGGGTAGCTCAAATGACGGACAGACAAGTCTTCTAGACCACATCATACTTAACCTCATAAGGCAACAACTTCTTACTGAGGTAGTAAACCGCGTGCTCTATGCCTGCTTCATCTGCCTGAGCCATCATTGCCCCTATAGCTTCCTCTTCCAGGTCCATGTATAGGATTAGTGGCCTCCCCGCTTTAGAAGGTTGCAGTATCGGAGGATTAGACAAGTACTGCTTTATCTTCTCAAACGCCTCCTGGCAATAGGAGTTCTATTCTTTCTTTTGGTTCTTCCTTAGTAGCTTAAAGATAGGGTCACAGATCATGGTTAGACGTGATATGAACATGCTGACATACTGGATCTTCCCCAGGAATCCCCTAACTTCTTTCTCCGTCTTCAAGGCTAGCATTTCTTGAATGGCTTTGATCTTGTCTGGGTCAACTCTATTCCTTTTTGACTGATCACATGTCCCAAGAGCTTGCTCTCTGTCACTCTAAACATGCACTTTGTTGGATTCAGCCTCAGATTGTATCTAGCAGCTCTTGCTAAGAACTTTTCTAGAGCTTCAAAATGCTTATCCCGCGTAGGGGATTTAACCATCATGTCATCGATATAAACTTCTACTTCCTTGTGCATCATGTTATGAAACAGGGCCGTAGCCAATCTCTGGTATGCCGCTCTTGCATTCTTGAGCCTAAACGGCATTACTATGTAGCCATCATGACCTGATTGTACCCTGAAAAACCATCCATAGAGGAGTACATTGCACTAGCTGTTGCACTATCAATAAGTACATCTATGTGACGGAGAGGAAAACTGTCCTTTAGTGATGCTTTGTTTAGATCTCTAAAATCCACACACATTCTGACCCTCCCATCTTTTTTGGGAACCGGTACAATGTTTGCTAACCATTCTGAGTGCTCAACTACTTCCAGGAGATTGGCTTTCAACTGCTTGGCTATCTCTTCCTTGATCAAGACTACACATTTTAGCCTCATCCTTCTGAGTTTCTGTGTAACTGGCTTCATGTTCAGATTGGTAGAGATAGAATGTTCCGCGATGCTCCTGTCAACCCTTGCCATGTCTGCATAGGTCCAGGTGAATACTTCTTTCCATTTTTCAAGGATTTGTTCAAATCTCACTCTCTCTTCAAGAGTCACATTAGATGCGATCAGTATTTCCTGTGGTTTTTCTTTTGTACCTAAATTGAATGCATTCATTTGTATAGAATTAATGTTAAACATGCTTATGGTATGATTAATGAAATGTACAGTGCCATCAGAACCAACATCACACAAGTAAGCAAAGCTGGAGTTCATATCATTGACCTTTGAAATAAACAATTCCTCCTTCTCAAAGAGGTCAGGAGCTATTACATCATCAGAAACAGAATGTTCAACAAGTACATCATAAATAAAAGCATCAAGATCAGAGAAAACAGGATAGGCCGCCTCTTCTTTGACGTCCATAATGTCTTCTTGGATTGCCAGCATCTCCATTTTGGCAGTCAGTCCTTCAGCAATATGCCCTTCTAGGATCAACAGGAAATTCTTACCATCTGTAATTTCTCTTGGTGCCCCCTAACCTTCTAGCATGAAGAAATCATACAAACTGCCCTTCTTGGTGGAGCTCTGTCTTCTTTTTTCTGTAACCCCCCAGTGTACCCTAAACCTTCCTTGGTAGTCTGTGTCTTAAAGTCTGGGAACGTGGCTATTCCCTATTTATTCTTCCCTAGGCCGCGGCTTGGAAGGTAATTCATCTTTTGCATCATCGCATTGACCTGTAGATTCATGTATCCTTCCCCAATCATCATGACTTGAAATCCAATGGGAGAAATTTCCCCTTTAGGTGCGGCTCGGAGTACAGCCACCGAATGTGTCGGTTCAGCATTGATAGTCAGAATGCCCCCGTCATGTGGGAACTTGATTTTCTGGTGGAGCGTGGATGGAACCCCTCTGAGTGAATGGAACCATGGTCTTCCCAGCAGGACTGCAAAGGTCATTTGAATGTCCAAGATAGTAATACACACCTCAAATTCAATGGGCCCGACTTTGACTTTAGCCATGAAGGTCCCCTCTACATTCCTCTTCGAGTCATCGTATGCCCGGATGACTAAGTTAGAAGGTTGTAGATCATCAGCTGTAATCCCCAACTTTAGGAGAATTTTGGATGGACAGACATTGGTGGCAGATCCGTCATCCACCATAACACATGAAGTTCTTTTCCCGTTAACTTCGGTAGTAATGTACAGAGCCGTATTATGCTCCCGACCTTCCAGAGGTAGGTCTTCGTTGGTGAAGGTGATGTCACCTGTCCGTTTCTCCAGCATCAGCCCAACCATGTTCTCAGGGGAAACATCCTCGGGTACCTGTATTTTGGACAAAGCCTCAACCAAAGTCTTCCGGTGAGCTTCAGAGTATACCAGTATGTACCAGATATTTACATTTGCCTTAGTCTTCTTCAACTGTTCCATCACCAAATCTTCTCTGACCTCTACTATCTCATTGCCTGTTTCTGGGGCGGACCCATTCCTCCGGTTACTAGATTCTGGGATATCAGCATCCTTCCTCAAGTAATCTCTCCCACTCCTAGTGACCTGTAATAGAGACTCCTTATTTTGAACTAAGCAAAAGGTATCTGTCACCTCTACTTCATCCTCACTTGAGGAATACCAGGCATCAAATATGAACACATCTCTGACTCGTTTGTCGGAGCCCAGCTGTAGCTTGTAGAACCTAGACAGATCTCCCAACTGGGGTAATTCTTCCCTCAAATGCCTTACATGGCCGGTGACCATGTCTGTTGTAGTGGAATCAGACTCAAAGGAGGCCACGACCTCAGCTTCAGTGAAACCGGAATCAATGCACATGGTCTGGTTAGGTGGTGGTACTCTGTTGTAATTTGGTATGGGGTTGTGTTTGGTACTAGGTGGTCTATGGTCTGGATTAGTGATCTTTTTGGCATCAATTAGGTCTTGGATGGCATGTTTAAGTTTGAGACAGTTGTCAGTGGAATGTCCAGGGACTTGATGGAATTTACAAAAGGTGTTTGGGTTGTATCCAGGTGAGCTTGGGTTTGGTGGAAATCGGGCTAGTTCTGATTTGATCAGGTTTTATCTTTCTAATCTTTCAAACACTTTGGATGAGGGTTGGTTAAAATTGGAGAATTTTCTGTTGGTGATTACCCAGTTTACCTTGGCAGTTCTGGTGTTGGTGTTGGTGGGTCGACTATAGACGGTCTTCCCCTTCTGGTTTCTCTTCTTCTCAGCTTCTATCTCTTCACACTGTAACCTATCATCATACAGGTTACCAAAGGTCTTGGGATTCATGATTTGTAGGGTGGCCACCATGTTGGGGAGTACATTCCGGACCACTATCCGGACCTGGTCTTTTTCAAAGGGCTTATCCTTGAGGAGTGCTGCCTTATTTCTCCATCAGGTCAAAAAGTCAGCAAACGGTTCACCATACCTCTGTTTGGTCATTTCCAGGTCCCTCATAGAGACCTCCAGTCTGGTGTTGTAAGAATACTGTCCCAGAAATCCTTCACAAAGTTCCTTCCAATTGGACTGGACAGTTGATGGCAGTCTGTGGTACCAGTCTTGAGCTACCCCAGTTAAGGATAGCGGGAACACCCCTACCTTCTGTTCATTATCCAGTGGAGTGGTAGCCATGATGGACCCATACAGTTTCAGGTGAAGTTTTGGATCCCCAAATCCACTAAATTTATGCATATTAGGCATGGTAAATTTAGGAGGCAGCTTCTTCATGCCCTTGACCCCCATGTTCTCTAGTTCAAACTCTGTGTCAGTCCTCCTTTCCCAGACCAATTCCTATAACTCTTCTATTTTCCTGGTGAGGCTGGAAATGACATCATTACCCTCAGTTCTGTCTTCCCCTTACGGAGGTGGAGTCTCAGGCACTCTAGCATTGATAGCATTCTAGACTTCCTCTCTGATCATATCCTTCATGGCATTCAGCATGGCTTGCATGTCAATTTGTTGCCCTATTCCAGCCATTCTGTCAGTACTGTCTGTGCTTGAACTGGCCCTTTCTCTAATTAACTGACTTCCTACTCTCCTCCAACCGGACTAGGACTCAATATTGACTGCAAAATAACAGGGTTAGAAATATGCATGAGATGCATATGCATGTATGCATGACAAGAAAACAAGAAAACCGTTAGCTGTACAAGTAGCAAATACTGCCAATTGGCAGGCCTTCCAACCTTATTACTCCCACACATCTATTTGATTGGTCAAAAGTCCATTTCCTAGGTAGGCTTGGGTACTTTATATCATCAATAGGGGATGATAGCACCATCGTATATAAATACTCTGTCTAACTGTCCTAGCAGTTAATAGCATTTATGATAGTCCGGTCTGTTATCCTTTTACCCCCACTCTCGCTTTTAGGCTGGCAGAGTTTCAGCATAGGCTTTTAGGCTAGATTATCATAATTACTCATGGCAACATTACAACAGAGAGAATTATCAGGTACAACCTAGTGAAAACTTCTATTGGCCATTACATGCTGGGTTTTGACTCTTTGGTTCGGCTAAGAAGGCTCCGACAGAGTCAGGCTCCCATTAACCATTGCCAAGATGGTAGGAGACCCAGTATGAGTTTCCCATTAACCGTGACTCATTAACCATTGCTAAGATGGTAAACCGGGTAGGATACTCAATCACTGTGAGTGGTTAACCGATAATACAGCCCAAGAAATGAATGAAAATCATTGGGCAGCATATAGATGGTACCGGGGTTTAATAAGGACTCATAAAAAAATGCAATTCTACATGCAATGCAAAAGGAAACAATGACCAGATTAATTAAAGAGATGGAAAATTGCTCAGAATCTTCATTCATTTTTATTTATAAAAACTTTCCTAGTGGAGTAGCCACTGTGGACAGAGCGCTCGGGACGCGTCTTACCGCTGCCCATCGGTTGGTGTCCAATAGCAATCGTGATATACTCACTAAATGGATTTTTATTAAGTTTTATGAAAAATGTGGAGTCACCTCCCGAATTGCTTCGAGATCACCCAATAATTAACAAATAGGTAGATTCCTTTGGAAAATCCCATTCGTCATCATCACCAGATGATTTCTGGGTTCGGAATGAGTCCTCCATACTAAGGCAATTTTCTATTTGATTAAATAACATGGTCATTTTTTCCCGTTATAGACAAACAATTTAAAGCGGTAAATCACCCAGAAAATAGAATGCAATGCATGGGTGCGCCTAATATTGTTTCTAATTGATTTTAGTTCTGCTTTAAGTCCCCAATTTAATTAACCCTAACTAGTTGAGTGCGATTGGCTGCATTTAATGAGTTTCTATTTATTTTAGCAATTATTTACCAAGTGAATTATTACCCTATTTATTTACACATATAGCATTCACAGTGAGTTTCTATTTATTTTCATTATTTGTTGGACCAAAGTTTGCACATTAATCCATTTTTTTCCGGGAATAATATGAAAACAGCAGTAAAATACATACAACCCTAAAGAAAGGAAAGGAGAAATGATTTTCTACCATTTTTATTTACTTTTTACCGGCTTTAATTTAGTTAAATGTCCAGTTAATTATTTTACAAACAAATCTAGGTGATTTAGACATAAATTGTAAAGAAACATTACCGATCGACCGATCTAACCGGGAGAGGGTAGACCGATCAACTTCGAAGCTTCGGCCAGTTTACGAATGAAAAATCTTCATTTTTGACCCCTGGAAGTGAAGGTTCGACAGCATGTTTGAAGGTTCGGCCGCATGTTTGATTTATTCCAACGAATCTTGGTCAAGATGTTGAAAATTTGGTGGAATGGTGATCATCCGGCCAAATGTTTGATGGTCCAGCCGGATGTTCATTTTATTCCAACGAATCTTGGCCAATGGAATGATGATTCGGCCGCACGTTCATCCTGGCTCACGAATGTTGGTCATGGAGATGATGATTCATTGGAAAGTTAATCATCCCTTCCTCCTTCTGCCTCTTTCGAACATTACATGGTTTGATATATTTACAACATACATGCTATCTATAATATATACAAACTCCTAAGAAACAATTCTAGATGTTCAAAATGGGTCAAACAACACTTGAAAACTTAATAAAAAAAAATGGCCACCAGAATATTGATTTAGGATAGAGCTGCTCCAAATTTGCATATTTTACGTCCAAATCACTCCTATTGCCACATAGAACTCAGATATGCAAGTAGAATACCAAAATAAATTAATACGAGAAAGATATGAAGGGAAACAGAAGACAACTAAAATAATGAAATGAGAACGTGAGTTAGAATGCTTATTCTGGATATGTGGATGGTTGGTCACCCTAAAAAATGAGATAAATTACCGCTTCGGGTAGTAGTTGAGCTGTTGAATAGTTAAAATCTGGTGAGATCAGATTGAAAACTGTTGTTTCAAATTGATGAAAGTGCCTCTGTTATTAGTCTCAAGCTATGTTTTTTTTTCGAGAAACCATTGTTTTCTTTTCAGTCTTCTTGACCCTCCAAATTAGCCGTCTCCTTTCTAAAGAAAAATCCCCCGTTTTCTCTGTCTAGTAAGTTTGATTAAATATCTCCCCCGAATTAGGGTTATTCTCTTGATAGAGAGAATAACTTTTCATCCGACAAATAAGAGTGGCAGGGTATTAAAATTATTTTACGTTATCGTCAGATGCTCCTCGCCCAATATTGTGCTTGCCAGACAAGAACATCCGGCCGAACCATTGATCATTCGGCCAGATGTTCAATTCTGGGCCTAATGGGCTTGGGCTTTAAAACGGCTTTCTGACTTATTTAGGCCGTATTTAGGACTCGGAAAAATATTAAGACACTTGTTCGGAATCTAAATTAGGCCATAAATACATTAAAAATATTTGGCAAATTCAAAAATAATTTTTTATTCTTCAGCTCACTTCTACGAGAAATGGGGTAATCAATTGGTCTAAAATAGACCAAATTCATCACTGGGCTCCCGGGCCGCTTCCACATACCTGCATCCAAAAATCGGGTGTCTACAGACACGTTTATTTTCATGTCTAAACAGGTAAAACATGCCTAACCCGTTTAGACATGATTAAACACGTTTAATTAAATGGGTTATCGTGTTAACCCCTTTACATAACCCATATAAACCCGTTAAACCTATTTAAGTTATTTATATACCTAGTCTACCCTTCTTGGATAACACACATGAAACTACTTCCTATGTAAATAAATTTGACATGGAAGGTTATTTATGTAAATATGTTTTAATATTATCTAAAAACCCTGACATCTTCTTCTTCCCTCAAACCACTTCACTTAACACTACACTCATATTTTCTTTTTCTCTCTGCCACCGCTAACAGCCTAACCACCACAGACCACACCACTGCCTTCTTCATTCTCCGGCGATCTCTTTCGTTCTCCGACATTGCTGGTCATCATCTTCCCTCTATTTCTCTCTCCATTTGTCTCTCTTCTCTTCCTCTTTCTCATCTGCCTGCCTACAACATCTGGGTCTCGCGAAGAGCGGCAGCTTTCTCTTCTTCAAGCTCCTTAACGTCATCGTCCCGATGAGGAACACATCGACGACGGCCAGCCTCATGAGTACCCGATCTTTCTAATTTTCTATAGGTAAGCAATATCTGTTCTTTCATTTACTTTTTTCATTTTCATTATTATTCTTCCTTTTCATATCTGTTGGTTACTATGTGTAAATATAACCGAATGTAATTGATCTCAGTTTAGGATTTGCTTATCAGTGCTTTTGGAGCTTCCATACTCCACAGATTTCATACTAACTTTGGACAAAATTTTCTCTCTGTTTTAACTTTTAATTCCTCTAGTAAATGTTTAAATTTATTTTTCATGTGTATATTATCACGGTGCCACTTCTAATTTTGTCGTGATTGATTATTCATCTAGTGTAAATGTGATACCATGATGTTGCTTTCTGCTTACTGAAATCTGTACACGTACTGAAATTGTGGAGTTGGATAGGTGCCTGTACTGTAACATGTAAGCATTTCAGTGCATCCTGGTGAAGTCATTGCAATTGTAAGCATGTTAATTCTCCTATGCCATCTGATGTTTCTATGGTAACTACTGAAAATTAATTTCCTAGGTATAATTTTTTCTGGTTAGCCTCAGTGGTAGCGGGAAAAGCACACTGGTGAATCTCTTGCTTCGCCTTTATGAACCAACTAATGATCAAGTAAATCATATGATTTTAATTTATCATTTACAACTTTGATATGATGTCTCAAAGGGAAGAACTTGGTCCGTTAGTCCTTTACCAAAGTTTCTGGGTGTGTTTTTCATATCCTTCTGGCACTGCTTAATGTCAATTGCCAGATGTTAGCATCTATGATTGTTCATGTGCTTTTCACTTCCAAGGTTAAGAATTCACATTCATGTAGCATCAGTCACTTAAGGTTGAACCATAAATTAATTCAGGAAAGATCTCTATTGCCCTCCCTTCCAATGTATGCCAGGTTTTAAATGAAAGTTATTTGTTTCTGCCAATAGTTTGCTCATGATTTTCTTTCCTGTCCCATCTTAAATGTTCAGTATTTGGGCATTAAAGTTGGCAACAGTCCATCTATTTGTAATTGGCTAATTGCTGATTGATGGTTCATGTGGCTATTGAATCTAATCATTTGTTATTTTATATTGCAGATTTCAATTGATGGCTTCCCACTTAAACAGTTGAACATCAAGGGGTTGAGGGAAAGAATTGGATATGTGGGGCAGGTCTGTTATTTACTATTCATTTATTATGGTATATTTTTAGAATACTGAAAGGTTAATCAATTTTGTTATCCAGAGCTTACTTCATTATATGTGTATTTATTTTGCAGGTGTATTTGAATTGGATACAAGTGAAAAAGATGAACTATCTTGTTTGGGTTTGATGTAAACAAAGACTTATTGATGTTGTAATAATCTCTAAATGCTGGATTGATAAATTTCTTTTTGTTTCATTTAAGAAATTAATATTGCACACGTTTAATTTTAAGTTTTATTTAAATGGGTTTAATTGTGTTTAAATGGATTGTGTTAAACAGGTTGAACATGTTTAATTAAATGGGTATAAACAGATCGGGTTAACAGGTTGATTAAGTAACATGTTTAGTTAATCATGTTTATGCGTGTTGTGTCGTGTAACCTGTATGATAAATGGGTCGTGTTTGTGTTTTGGATATCAAACACGATAATTAATCGTGTCGTGCATGTGTTTGGTCTAATCGTATTCGTGTTATAGTCGTGTCAACATGTTTATGACACGTGAACACGAATTGCCATGTCTAGTCTAGAGAGTGTTGGGCCACACAACACACATGTGGGTATATAAATGGAGTTGGAATCCATCTTGCACAAAATCAATTGGTTTATGTTAGGATATATCCAATCTACTTCATTTATATACTAAACTAACTCTTATTATATTAATTTCCGGTGTGATTATATACTCAAACAAGTGTTGCTCGGGTATTATAGTTGTATCACCCTTAAAAATATAAATAAAATACTAATAATAATAATAATAATAATAAACACACACATATGAGGGAGGATTTATATAAATATTATTCAAAAGAATTTTCACAATTTCGTCCGGATGAAATTGTAAGAAAATTTTCTATAAATATTAAGTTGTAATTTTTCAAAATATATAAAGGTTAATATAGTAATTAATCATAAACATCATCATCATTTATTATTATTATTATTATACATCATCAACATCATAATCAATAACACCATTATGATCATCATCATCATTATCATCATCATTATCACCATCATCATTATTATTATTATAATTAGGAAGAGAAGAGAATGGGGGAGAACCCATATTCTTCTTCTTCTTCATAAAAAAAAACTCTCTCAAATTTCTAACTCTCAAAACTCTTACATATGGAGTTAGAATCAAATGATTTTGGTGTCTATGGATTCCTGGTCTCCCAACCTTCATTTTAAGTGATCAATTGATAGAATTTTACTGGGTAGATTTACAGATCTGATGTAAGAAATTCTAAACAGATTTTTTCATTTTCTGTTAAATCAGTTTATTGTTTTATAAAACTAATTATATATCTGTAATCTAGAGCTTGAAAGGAGTCTGATGGTGTTTCCAGAATTTAATTCTAACACCATTTTGAACCGGTGATTTGGCGGGGCCACGTACTATTCACACATAGGTACTGTTCACATATACGGTACTATTCACAGATACGGTACTATTCACATATACAGTACTGTTCACATGATCAGATATGTTATTGGACTCAATTTTTGTGTTGATTTCAATTGTGCAATTGAAAATCTACAAATTATTTCCCGGTAATCTTTAAAAGCCTTTTTATATAATTTTAACGGTGCTTTTTAAATAAATAATTTGAATAATAACTGTGTTCTAAATATTAGTAAAAATTATGTTGAACATTTATTCATATAAATTTTGGATAAAGAGCATCAGAATTGGAGGAATGGAATATAATCGCTAATCATGTGAGGAAATAAGTTATTTTCTGTGTGTGAGGGTACCCCGGTTGTACCCCTGGATTATTGAGTTTTGCACGCTAAATGTTGGTATGTATTTGTTGTGTGACACACACACACACACACACATATATGTTAGCCCCAAGGACCTAAGATTTCAATTGTGATTTTGATGATAACAAAACACTGGTGATACTAATGCCTTTGCTAAGTGTGTTCATAGGTGATGAATATAATGCAATTGCATAAGTACATTTGATGAAGACTCTTTTAAGGGCTTCTGAGGTCCAAACCAATAAATGGGCAAAAAGATCACTTGTCATAAGACTTGGTCACACCTTAACAATGGTAATGAGCTTTGATGAGTGTTTTAGCTTA
>CANYLF012709138.1:0-17618 GCA_948193215.1 Bocquillonia castaneifolia
TTTAGGCCACCACTTGATTTGTCCAAAACATGCTCTATAAAGGATGTTAAAGCATCTTTGAACTTCTTTGTCTTAGATCTTGTCATTGGTCCTTGATAAGCTAGAGGATCCTTGCTAGGTGCATCCATGATTGCATCAGATGAGCTCCAAAAGAATGCCTATAAGAGTGCTAGATTTACAAGGAAAAAGTGAAAAGATGGCATGATAAGCACATCTCAAGAAGGAGCTTTACAATTGGGGACAATGTGCTACTTTTCAACTCTAGGCCCAAACTTTTCCCGGGCAAGATAAAGTCAAGATGGTCGGGACATTTCACGGTTGTTAATGTCTTTCCTCATGGAGCCATTGAACTTAAGACTGATAATGGCGAGAGGTTTAAAGTCAATGGGCATAGGGTCAAGCACAACTCGATGGGCACTTACATTCTGAATAAAGTGTCGATGCCTTTAAGCAAACCAAGCAATTGATGGACCAAGGTCATGCTAAGAGTCCTTAAAAAAGTGCTCTTAGGAGGCACCCTAAGCACTTGATATCCTTTTGTATATATCCTTTGATCTACCTTTTAGCTTTCTTGAAAGTTTTTGTTATTTCACTTTTGGTTTCAATTTCTATTTGATTGGCATTATCTTGTAGTTCATTGACACTTTGAGGTGATTCATTGAAGTTTTGTGTCCAATATATTCATAATAATTCCATGTTTTTGATTGAGCATCATCCATAATGCATTCACCTTCACACTCATTCGTATGCATTCCATGCTAACTATTTGATTCACTTGGAATTTTTTAACTTTTGCATTAACTTTTATGCATTCTAGCAATCAATTTGATTTGGTTTTTGAAAAATCTTTCACGTTTGACTTGTTTTTGGTTGCTAAAATATGTTTTAGAAGTGTTAAAAATCAATAAGTTGTAAAAAGTACCAAGAATTGTGAAGTTTTGAAGCCAAAAAGATCAATTTTGAGGGAGCCACAGGAGCATGCCACGAGTCGTGTGCATACCCTATAGCTTCCCCCCTCTTCTAGCTAGCCAGACCAAGGACACCCCTTGCAGCTCGAAGCCACGGCCCGTGCGCCATGCCTCGCACGCCCATGCCTCCAAGCTGTAAGCGGACTGTCAAGAGTTTTCTCCCATTTTTAAGACACTAACACACATGTAAACCCTCATTCCTCACTTGAATTTTCTCTCTCATGCATCTCTCTCACATGGCAACCCTATAAACACTCCCAAACACCAAAATCACTCTCCCAAAACACAAAATTTCCTCACCAAATCAGCTAAAAACACAAACCCATGACCCAAATGGTAAGAATAAAGACTATTGCAAAGAAAAACAAATCAAAGGGGAAGGAGAAGATTGGGTCTTCAAGACAAACCCAACATGAAGATGAGGAGTACATGGAGGATGAATAAGATGAAATGTAAAAGGATGAAACCATGGAGGAACAATAACACCAAATTGATCAATTGGAGGTTGAAGCTCAATTTAATTTGGGGAATTTGAGATATGTTAATTTTGGGGCTGATTTGATTTTCAAGGCTAGGTTTGAACATTTTATGTGAATGGGGGTTGTGGCTAATAAATATCTCTCTATTGATACATTAGAAACTTTTGGAATTGATGATGAGGTGCTAGGATGCTTGAACAACATAGGATTCCTAAAGTTTGTGGGTGTTAGATCTTCTGTTTTTCCATAATTGGCATGTGAATTTGCATCTCTTAAGAAGTCCAAATTTATAGAATGCATTGAGTTTAGATTATTTAATAAGTGTAGGGTGCTTAGTAAGGATGACATGAATGTAGTTTTGGGTGTGAGAAGTGATGGGTGTGAGGAAGTTTGTAAGGAATTCAATCAAGGTGTATTTTGGAAGGAAATTTCAGGGGGGTTGGGGAATTTCTATAATTCCTCTAAGTCTAAGGCCTCCAAAATCAAAAGGCATGCTTTGCAAGTGATACATAGGTGGTTGTTTTTTACAATTGTTGGTAGAAAGGAAAGTGGGGGAATGTATCTAGAGATCAACTCTTTATGCTTTGGTGCATGGTGAAAAAGGAAAAATGTTGTTTGGCATGCATCCTTTTTGATTGACAAGTCCATTAGGACAAGTGTTAGTACTAAGGGCAAGATTTTGTGGGGAATGTTTAGCACCCAATTAGCCATATTCTACAAAGAACTCGACCCTAATAACACACCGCTCTATCAGTACTCTAAGAAATACTTGGATTATGCTTATTTGTCCACTATTGATGTTTATGTGTAGAAGAATGAAAAATGCAGCTCCTAGAGAAGAAAGACACGGCAAAATCAGCACCTAAGAGGAAGAAATGGGAAAGCTCATCTAGGCAAGCTCAAGGTGAGGAAGATCAAATTCCAACACCACATCCATCCTCAAGAGCCCAAGCACCACACTACAACGAAAGGATCCTCCACCGAATTGACCATCTAGAGGGAAGGCTCAACACTATGGAAGCAAACACAAAGGCAAGACTAGATGGGATGCAAGTTTCAATTAATAGGTTGACCGGAGAAATTAGGAGCTTTGGCACTCATTGGTAAACTTCTTCGACAACATGAACATCAATTCACCTTCATCTCCACCACATTACATTAGATCTTTCATACTTATTATGCATTGTAACAAACATTTTATTTCTATTTTCCTTTCTTTTCATTTTGGATGAATGTAATAACTCTATGGATGATGCACTTATGTTTATTTGCTTCCTAGGACTTATATTTAATGCTTTCTCATGATAGGTACTCCTACCCATTATATGAGTAATTTTGATGCATTTGGTGGGCTCTTGGTTCCACAACTCATGTATGGATTTTCATGCTCTTAATTATGAATGTGTTTAGCTCTAATTCTCATGCAACTGATCTACAATGAATGCCTATAAAATGTATGCTTCTTGAATTGTGCCTAATATGCCCCATTTCTAGGTACCTTATGGCAATTGGAGCCAATAAGGACATTGCCTCATCTAATATTAGGGGGGGGGGGGGGGGTAAGTTACCTCTATTGCCTTTTGATATTTGTGCCTCCAAACTTAGGCAAATTTGCATTTTTTTTACTTGAATCACTCAAAGGTTAGTCTCTCTCAAATTTTTGCCAGTTTTTGTTAGTTTCCTACCTTAGTTTAATTAAATTTCTTGCTTTTATTTTTACCTTCACATTTTGTTACTTTAAGCTTTAGTAATTTTTGCTTGCTTTTGATTTAATTTTGAAAAGATTTCTCTCTCTAATTAGCACTTAAAATTTTCAATTTTCCAAATTTTTAAAATTTTCTCAAATCACATGGGCTTATATTCTTTACACTACCTCCCTTTTGGTACTTACTTTTATATATATTTGCATTCCCTTTGTAAAACTTTGTATATATGCTTAGTAAAATAGGGCCAATCAACTTTTAAGATTTGAATGTGCACTTTAATCCTCTAATCAATGTTTTTGCAAAATGTTTTAAACCTTGAAAGCTAGTTTTTGATTGTGGAAAGTTGAAATCTTTTGTAAAATGTTTAACTCAATGTATTTCAAAATGAAGGGTTTTTAGTGTGGGAAAGCGGGTTCTCATTTGGGTATGTGGGTGAGGACTTTGTCTCCAACCCTTATCCTTTGCAAAATTAGGCTTTTCATCGCCTTATTAACCATTGATTATGGGCCAAAACTCCACCCTGAAAGTCTTTTCTTGCCAACATTTATTGCATTTTCATTTGCACGTTTAATTTGTTGCATTTACTCCAATGGGTGAGTCTATCCTCACTTATGTGTACCTTTTATGCCTTAAATTGGCCTTAGTGGAGAGCTAGGAGTCAGCATCACAAATGCGAGCATTCATGCACACGAAGCTAAGTATCCCTGATAGGGACACGCTTTGCTATGAAAAAGACAAAATCCTGCCATTGAAAAAAAAGAAGAGAAAATGAAAAATTCAAATATCAAGAAAAGAAAGAAAAAGCTATTGCATTGCATTGCATTGCATTCATGGGATCTACCTTGATTTAAGGAGCCGATTAGGACTCTAATGGAAGTAATGGGTTAGGTTTGGGTGTATGAGCCCTCTAACATTTACCTTTTACTGAGACCTCCTAAACCCAGTCCTATTTAGTTGTTCTCTTGCTCATTTTGGTGCATGAGTTAAATCTTTTAGCATTGTTTTTAGCAAGTAAGAATCATGGGTTAGCAATTGAGCATGATTTCTTTTTGTAATTGGTCGATTAGTTGATTAAATTGAATATTCCTCTCTTAAACTTTGATTGGCTTTTTTTTTTTTTTTTGCATTGCTTTGGGGCTCTTGGGAGTAGTTTAAGATTGATGCTTTTACATGCTTTCACACCTACATGTGTTTATGTGCTTACATGCCATGATTTAGTGCTATTTGACCTAGTTTAGGACACTAATGATGCACTTTACCCCTTATTTGCACCATACAAATGTTTATGTCTTTGCCTTGCATTTCTTAAGTTCTATTGGCCATTTATTCTTGGTTTGTTGTAAATTTTATGTAGGTGTGGAGTTTGAATGATTTAGTGCTTTTGGGAAAAATATGGGGAATTGGCATGTGAATTTACGGAATGGTCAATTTCATAGAGCTAGAACGGACAAACCATGGAAAGTTTTGGGATGAAAATATACCCACATCTATCATCATCTATCTATTGAAAAATACAACAAGAATCAGCGCATTTGCAGCTAGGGTGAGAGAGCTATAAGTAAAAGTCCGGGAAGCACTCTGAAAGCTGCCTCAACTGTAGTAGTAACTTCTCAGCGGCATTTTGGGCATTACAATGGTGGATTTAGTCTAAACATATAAAAGATGAATTGAATTAGCCTCAAGAATTTCTCAATTTGGACTCTAGACAAGCACAATATGCCTCCTACAAGTTGGACCACCTATCAAAGCAAGCGAAGAAGCAACAGAAGCACCATACGGCCATGCCTCATGCTCCACACGGCCGTGCCCCACCCCTATAGCCACCTAGATCAGAATTTGGGGAGCAGCCTCAGCATGATGCCATGGCCCATGTGTGGCATGGCACAAGGCCGTGGTATGCTCTGCTAGGGGTTGCTCCTTTATAAACCTCCAAACTAGATGTTTTGGAACCCTATCCACTTTTAGAATTCTTTTGACACTTAGTGAGAGAATATTAGAGGCTTTTAGAGAGAGAAACACCTAATTAAAACTAGATTAGTGTTAGATTAATTTGTAATTAATAATAAATCTTTCAATTAATCAAATTTCTATTAGTTTCCTTTGAAGATTTTCTATCTCTAGCTATGTCCATTAAGCTTCTATAGGCAATATCTCTTCAACTCTCTTTTTTTTATCTTTGATTTATGTATATTTGCCATGATGTGTGAGTAGTTTAACATGCTCTATGATGGGTGAAACCTAATCTTCGTAATTATGCTTTGATTTTAGTTATTTCATGATTGTTTGAGCTTTCTCTCTCTGAGGGTTTCCTATTTATGGATTGATTGTATGTTTATTATGCACGAATATCTCATAAATGCTTGATGATGTTGAGAGATATTATTATGCATGGATATACATATAGGAATACTAGTGTGGCTTGATGGTGAGAGCTTTCAAGGACATTAGTAGGGGAAACAGGTTGTAGATGCTTAAATAGAATTGTTTGATGTATGGGCTTGGTGAGAGCTCATTCCTATATCTTGTAAACCATGGGTTATGACCTAGAGATAGGCTTAAACTATTAATGCCCCCCACCCCCCCCACCCCCCCCCCCGCACCCTTGGTTTGAATAAGTTTCAATGATCACATGCTTCTAGGTTCATTGTGTTGTTGTTGTTGGATTGGGTGGATCTCCATTCTAGAGCACCTTTTTTATTGATTGAGTTATAGTTTCTTGAGTTATTTTTTAGATCTTTACTACTTTCTTTGCTTTGTTTAATGATTAGTTGCCTAGTTTGCCATTAATCTGCTTGCATTATGATTACATATTTTTAAATTGTTTTAGTTTTTAACTACTTTAACTTGAAATTCGGTTGCTTGGATAATTTGGTAAATTCCTCTATTAGTACTCAAAATTACCGACTTCCTTGGGAGACGATCTTTATATTCTATACTACTCAACCTGTGCACTTGCGAACCGATCAGCCGCCTTCTACTTACCAGAAACTCAGGCAATAGTAAGCCGCCTTCAATTACAAGACTACAGGTGATGAAAAGCCTCCTCCATTTAAAAAATCTAAGGTGACAACAAGTCACCATCACAATTGAGGCCGGAATGGTAGTAAGCCATCTTAGTACTCAGGCGACAGTAAGCTGCCTTCACAGAAATTTTGGAACTGCAGCAGACTACCTTTAGCAAACTCTAGGTAAAACCTACTAACCTCTTAGGATTCCAATACACTAGAATTTGGTAGCCCCTAACGTCCATCTAGATTGCCAATAATCTAGATTTCCTTGTCTAGCAGAACTTAAAGTGCCCTATATTTTTCAGGTAACCCTCGACGTCCATCTGGATGCTAATGATCTAGATTTTCTTGTCAAGTGGAACCTAGAGTGTCCTAGATTTTCTAAGTTACCCCCGACATCCGTCTCGGTTGCCGATGATCTAGATTTCCTTGTTTAGCGGACCCCAGTGGCCTAGAGTTCTTCTGGTCAATTCCTACAACCTATGAACAAATGAGTTCCAAATCTTTTATCTAGACCCAAGCATGTCCAAAAGTTCTTCGGGTCGATCCCAATAACCTTGGAATAAACGAGTTCCAAATCTCTTGTATAGACCCAGGCATATCCTAGACTTCTTCGGGCCAATCCAGACAACCTTGGAACAAATGAGTTACAATTCTTTTGTCTAGACCCATGCGTGTCCCAGATTTCTTTGGGTCATTCCCGACAACCTTGGAACAAATGAGTTTCAAATCTTTTGTCTAGACCCAAGCGTGGCCTAGACTTCTTCGGGTCAGTCTCAACTACCTTGGAACAAATGAGTTCCAAATCTTTTGTCTAGACCTAGGCGTGTCCTAGAGTTCTTTGGGTCAATCCCGACGACCTTGGAATAAACAAGTTCCAAATCTTTTGTCTAGGTCGAGCCGTGTCCTAGACTTCTTCGGCTCAGTCTCAACAACCTTAGAACAAATGAGTTCCAAATCTTTTCTCTAAACCCAAGCGTGTCCTAGACTTCTTCAGGTCAGTCTCGACAACTTTGGAACAAACGAGTTCCAAATCATTTTTCTAGACCCAAGCATGTCCTAGACTTCTTTAAGTAAGTCCCAATAACCTTGGAATAAACAAGTTCCAAATCTTTTGTCTAGACCCAGGCATGTCCTAGACTTCTTTGGGTCAGTCCTGACAACCTTGGAATAAACGAGTTCCAAATCTTTTGTTTAGACCCAGGAGTATCCTAGACTTCTTCGTGTCAGTGCCGATGACCTTGGAACAAAAGAGTTCCAAATCTTTTGTCTAGACCCAGGCATGTCCTACACTTCTTCGGTTAGTGCCGAAAACTTTGGAACAATTGAGTTCAAAATCATTTTTCTAGACCTAAGCATGTCCTAGACTTCTTTGAGTCAGTCCCAACAACCTTGAAACAAACAAGTTCCAAATCTGTTGTCTAAACCTAGGCACATCCTAGACTTCTTCAGATCAGTCTCGACAACCTTGGAATAAATGAGTTCCAAATCTTTCTTCTAGACCCAGGTGTGTCCTACACTTCTTTGGGTCAGTCCTGACAACCTTGGAACAAACAAGTTCCAAATCTTTTGTCTAGACCCAGGCATATCCTAGATTTCTTCATGTCCGTCCCGATGACCTTGGAACAAATGTGTTTCAAATCTTTTTAGGGCCAAGCATGTTCTAGACCCCTGCAAGTGGGTCCCGACCACTTCTTGGAACAAACGAGTTTCGAGTCCTTGTCTAGGGGTACCGTCAAAGGTCCTAGACTTGTCAAGAGACGGGCTACCTACCAACATCTCGGTGGAGGTAATCAAATCAACTGGGTAATGTTCTTCATCGGTATCCTTAAACAAGTTTTCTTTGCTAATAACTTATTCATTCGACCATTTATAAGCTCTGACAAAGCAGAGGCAAATTGTAGTCACTGAATTTTTAGATGCTAGATCTTTAAGGCTAAACCAAAAATCGGGGATGAATTAATTCTTATAGGGCCATCCCGAATAGGATTGAATTAAAAAGATAATCCCCATATACACCAAAGATTCGGCCAGACCATCAAATATCTGGCTGGACCAACAATAAATCCCATGAGAGGCCCAAAAGGCCGGGAAGCTAAACGGCCGAAGCTTACAAAACAAAGGTTTAGCTGGACCTTTACTAAACATCCACCCAAATCTATACCCTATGCTCATAGGTTAATCATGAATATTCGCTATAGAATGGTGATTTGATAGGAGAGGGAGTAGGCTTAAGTGCCTACACCCCTTTGCAGTATAAATACCCATGCATAACACCTCAACAAGGGGTGATGCACCTGTGATCACTTTCACACACTACTTTCACATTAAGCAAAAGAAATCCTCTAACGGGAGGAAAATGAGAGAAGAGGAAGGAAGCTTTATCATCTCTGGTTCTCTGAAGATTTAACAAAGCTGTAAAAACTTAAGAATATAACAACTACAAGCATCACTCTAGCATCTATACATCGCCAAAAGAAGGGTTTGGTTGTATCTTTCCATTAATATTTCCATGTTTTAAGTTTTTTGTAACCAGAGAAAAGATGGATCCAACTATGTCCATGGATCCATAAAGCAATTATTTGTGCTAGACCACTAGGCTAGAAGCATAGGGATTCTCTCGGTTATTTAGACTAATATTTATATCCATTAAATTTTAATTTCAAAAAGGCATGTAATAAACAGGTTCAAAACCAGAAAAACAGCCCCAGCAGCCTTTTACAGGTCCGGCCGGACCACTACGGGTCATTTGGGATCGTCCGGCTGAACCTTTGGTCATCTGGCCGAATGATCAAGGTTAAAACGGATGTCCTACTTACTTCCAATATTTTCAAAACTTGGGCCTAGCCCATAAGAAGATCCAACCAAACCTTTAACAAAGGTCCTACCCGACCTCCATGTATGAGCCATACAAGAAACACAAAGAAAAAAGCTAGAACCACTGACAGTTTTCTGAAGCTTTGAGGTCGACTAGTGGGTCCACTCCTAGACTAATTGATCGATCGGTATGATTTCCTAACTATATCTAGTTTCTAGCCAATAACCTAAAACTAATTGTCAAAATAATTAATTGGACATTTAATAAATAAACTTGGTAAATAGTAGAATATATATGGTAGAAAATCATTTCACTTTCCTTTCTTTCAGGTTGTATGTATATTACTACCATTCCATTATTCCACGAAATAAATAAATAAATAATGTGTAAACACTAACAAATAAAATATAAATGTTAATTAGAAACTAACCGTGGATGTTTTGCATGTAAATAAATAAGGAAATAACCCACTTGGCTAACTATTAAAATAAGTAGCAACCCACCAGTATAGCAACCATCAATCAATCAATAAGGGTTAGTTATATCGGACCTAATACAGAAATAAAACTGATTAGAAACAACATTAGGTACGACCATTAATTGCATACTACTTTCCGGGTGATTTACCGCTTTATATTTTTTATCTATGTAGGAAGTAATGACCTTATTACTTAATTCAATGGGAAATTGCCCCAAGAATGTATGACTCATTCTGAACCCAAAAATCATCTAGAGTGATGACGAATGGGGATTCCTGAGGAATCTACTTATTTGTTAATCACAAGGTAATCCCAATGCAATTCAGGTGGTGACTTAATAAAGTTTTCACAAAATCCAAAAAATCCATCTAATGAGTCTATCGCCATTGCCATTGGACACCAACAGACAGGCAGGTCCCGGGCGCTCTATCAATAGCCCCTGCGATATTTGTGATCACACCCGCGATCTAAGTTTCAGAATACCTCTTCCAAGTCTTTCCCCTGGTAGTTTCATCGGCTCCGTGATGTAGGTGATGCCCCCTGTGACCTTCACAAGAAACTAGCCATTGGAATATATTTGAATCTCATGGCAGCGACAAAGATGATCGCCCCCATGACCTGACATCCTGTAGAGAAATTAATGCAGTTTTTACTATCCGTTAGAGACAACCTTTGAAGTGTTTCTAACAGATAGCTTTGGGTTTTATGGCTATAAATACCCATCATAAATGTGTCTCAACTAAGCACACATATTCTTTGATAGCCAAACTCTTGCTATTTAATATCTCATAATTCTTTATGATAAATTCTTGGTGAATTTATTATGTGTGAGTAGTTTGAACTCATTTGCATTAGTTGCTTGTATTGAGTGATCTTTCTATGTTGTACAAGTGTCAATCTTTGAGAGGATTAGGAAATACTTGGGTTGGGTTTGGTGTGAGCCTTGTAAACACTAAGGTTTTTGAGTGAGCCTTGGGTAAAAACTCATTGTAAGGTTTAGAGTTAGCCTTGGTAAACACTAAGTTGTGAGTTAACTTTGGTAAAACTCTCATTTGTAGCCTTGGTCGATAGTGGAACCTCAAAGTTGGTCATTGGGAGGAGTGGACATAGTACTAGTTATGTCTGAACCACTATCCTATACTGAGGACTGATGGGATAATTATTTGAGCAGTCGTACTGAGGGCAAAATCAACTAGTGCTGTACTTGGTGGTTTTTTACTGCTGTAATTGTTGACTTCTTCAGGCAATGTGTTCCTTTTTAGTGGACTGCATTATTCCAATTTTTATACTCCTTCCTGTCTCTGTTGTTAGTATTGTCAAGTCCACTGTATTGTGCCTCTAATGCTTGATTTTGAACCATCAAATTTAAAAACCTTGATTTCTTGCATAAATTCATCGAGAGTAGAGTAAAAGACAGATGGAAATAAAAGCTTAGGTTGAGGTGCAAAAGCTGGAGCCTTCCCCTTTTTTGAACTAGGAGGCTGGATTCCTTGCTTGAAGCAATCAAACCAAAACTAGCAAACACTACTAGACATTAGAAAGGTCTCAGATCTGCCCTCTGTTGTGTTGTAATGTATTTTCCTTTTATACAGATGTGAACATTCTATTATATCATGAATAAGATGATGTTTATCTGAAAGGTTGTTTTATTAAATGCAAGCAATTTATTTACAAAAGTGCACTACACTGGTCACGTCCGATATTCCCCCTGTTACCAATTACCCTTTACAGGTTTTATAATTGGATATTTTCTCTTATTCCCTAATTTTTCCATGGATTCCCAAGTCCAGTGCGACATGTTCCTTCAAGGATACTATTTCTTTACCCTATCCAGGTTGATGGGTTAAGTGAATTCATTCCATCTAAATCAAAAATCCTGACAGCTCCCTTGGATAAAATCTTCACTACCAGGTATGGTCGGTCCCAAGTTAGTTTGAATTTGCCTCGTGGGTCAAACAGAATTGGCCTGGCTTGCTTCAAGACCTAGTCTCTTTCCTTGATGGTCCATGGCTTGACTCCTTTGTCAGAATCTCATGCTAGTCTCTTTACTTTGATAAATTTGCGTAAGGTATAGAGCTTTCTTTCTATTCTCATCTAGTGATAATAGCAACCTGTTTTTCATCTTGGCCCATTCAGCCTCATGTAACTATGCTTCTAGAGCAACTCATAATGACTTGCATTTCATCTCTACATAGAACATTGCTTCCCCTCCAAATACCACTGAAAACGATGCCTCTCATGTAGCACTCCTGATGGTGGTGTTCTAACTAGGGCTGGGCACAGTTCGGTCCAATTCGGTTTTTTGAAAATCTCCAGAACTGTCTTGAAGTTCGGTACATTTTAAAATAAGGATCCAAAACCATATTTAAAAAAAACCCCCGTCTTGTATTGTCTTGACTTTTCGATCCAATACAGTTCGGGGTTTCGGTTCTTTCAAGACAATCCAATTCGGTACAGTTTACTCGATCCACACTTCGGTTATTTAGAATAAAAAAATTATCAAAATTTAGAATAAAAAAATTATCAAAATTTGATTTATATAAGGAGAAGCCGACAATCCACCATAATAGTCAATACAATACCTTCAAAAGGTTAACATTATCCATATCCCACAATATGTGTCCAATGCCAAGAGAAATAAAAGTACTTCTTAGATCACATGAGTCCATATATATTAAAAGTTAAGTTAATTATGAGCAAAAAGATTTCAAAAGGCATGACAAATAAAAACAAGAGAAAGACATGTAAAATAATAATAATAATAATAATAATAATAATAATAATAATAATAATAATAATAGTAATAATAATAATTGTATTAATCTACCAACATGTAAAATCCTATTTATAATTAAATTACATTATAATACATCTAATATAATATTTATATATAAGATTCCAAATATAATCAGTTCTCTCAGTTCAGTAAAAGTCAATACAGTTCAGTACAGTTCCCAGTTCGGGTATTTAAAAATCTCAAGAACCGTACCAATTAAAGTCAACAGTACAGATCAGTTCGGTTCCAATTAAAAAGTCAACAGTACAGTTAGGTTTTGGATCTTTTTATCCGGTTCTTTAGTTCGGTTCAGGAAGAACCAAGCATCGCGCCCAGCCCTAGTTCTAACCCATCACTACATGTGGCAATTATTCTAAACAATCCATATAAGTCTTCACCATCTTAGCTAGAGTCTTCCTAATAGTTTTGTTAGCAGCCTCTATAGCCCCATTCGCCTGTGGCCTGTAAGGTGATGACTTGTGATGCTCTATGCCATTTTCTTCTAAAAATTTAGTTGTTTCTCCCTGAAAGTTTACTCCATTGTCAGACACTATGTGATGTGGGACCTTGAATCTACAATTGATTCTCCTAGCAATAAATTCACTCATGTTGCGAGCCACAACAATGGGCAGTGATATGGCTTTTATATATCTTGAGAAATTTTCAAATGCTACAATAATATACTTGTGGTAATTAGATGTTGTTGGCTTAATTGGACCCATGATATCAATTCCCCAAGCAGAAAAGGGCCATGGGGACGAAGGTGTAGACACCTGATTTTTGGATGCAGGTACGTGGAAGCGATTTTGGAGCCCAATGATTAGTACGATCTAGATTGGACCACTCCATTTCTGATTTCTCTTAGGCATGAGTAGAAGGGTTGAAAAATGATTTTCAATCAATATGCAAAGTTTTCAAAAATTTTCTGAGGTCCATTAAAGGTTTGACTAATTCTTTGATGAACTAGCCAAACCTTTGATGTTTTAGGGTGGGACAACATTCAAACCAAACCCATTTTAATATAGTAATGAATCGACTGGTTAATTAATGGTTTGACCGGCTGATCATCAATGGTTAGGTCGAATCATTGCATTTGACATGACAAGTTTTGAGACAGAATGATGTATTAGTAGGCCATCAAAGCCTACACCGACCTAGGCCATACCGTAACTTGTGCAAGTTGCTAGGAAAGATTCATTTCTTCCATATAAATACCAACCTTTTTAACTAAGAAAGGGGGACACGAGCATAGTGAGGTGAGATTACAAAAAGAATACACTCCCAAGTTTTCTTTGTTATGAAGTAGAAGCATTTTTCGAGCAATTTTCCATTGGGTTCTGAATGAGGGAACTGCGTCATGCTGAAAGCTCATTACTACCTAGAAGCGGTAACACTCAGTAACTCTGAGGGCAACCTACCATCCACAAAGCATCCATACATCAGAATAAGCATATTTTCATATTATGTTATTTCATCTTTTAAGCTACTGTAACTATCTGTATTTTATAAACAACTCCCTTTCATCTTTTGACTATATGCATGAAATTCTAATGATGAAATAGTGCTAATGTGATGAACAAATTGGAGTTTGGTGGTCTATAACTTACGTTATGAATCAAAACGTTATTTTGATGCAGTAACTCGAGTTACCTAGAGGATTTATTTTCTTAGTTGTTTGGGGCCTTAGATTGTCTCATTAAGTCCTTATCTTCTATTATGTACCTCCCATTTAACTAATTTGTAATAAAATAAGTCAAAACAGAAGATTTCAAAACCAAACTATGAGTTACAGAGACGTCCTGGCCATTGAAGGTTCAATCGAACCTTTGAGATCATAAGGCTGAATGATTGAAGATGTACCCAACAAAACATTTGCAAGGGAAATGGTCTTGGGCCTAGGTGAAGTTTTGACCAAACATTTGTTAATGGTTCGGACGAACATTCACAATGACAAAAAGGAAGAGTATAAGACTTCACTGTGGTTCGGCTATTTAAAGCTTTGAGGTCACCTATTGGCCTTCCCCCTGGTTAACCAGTCGATCAGTAAGGTTTTCTAACCCTATTTAATGTCCTGTTAATCACTTAGAATAAATTCTTAACTAACTAATCGGACCTTTAATAAATAACAAACTCATTCAACAGTAAAATAAAAATGGTAAAAAATCATTCCTCCTTTCCTTTCTACAAAGGTGTATGTATATTCCTGCCATCTTACTCCAGGTGATTTATCGCTTTACAATTGTTTGTCCACTGTAGGAAATAATGACCTTATTAATTAACTAAATGGGAATTTACCTAGAATGGAAGACTCATTATGAACCCAGAACCATCTGAAGTGATGAAGGAAGGAAATTGCAAAGGAATCAACCTGTTTCATTCGTCACTAAGTGTCCTAATGCTTTTCAGGTGTCGACTCCATGTTTTTCTTAAAAGCTAAAATCCCAATTTAGTGAGTCAGCTCGCCATTACCATTGAACACAACCCGCGAACTAGCCCATCTGTCCACCGTGGGGAGTCCACTGGGGAAAATTTTTATAATTAATAATGAATGAGATTCGGAGCAACGTCCCATCTCTTTAATTAATCTGGTCATTGTTCTCGTATATTTGCATTGCATTTCTCTGCACGTCCCTATGAGCCCCGACACCACTTATAGTGCAATGCAACGATTCAAGTTGTTTCTTGGGCTATATTATTAATGACTACCACTAACGATTGAGACGACTGCCTCGTCACTTAGACCCTTGTGTGGGGATGACGGTCAAAGGAGGTTTACTTGCGTGGGAGGCTTTTTAGCCAAACCCATGTCGAAATCCAGCATATAATTGCCATAGAAATTTCCCCTAGGTCTACCCAAGTAATCCTACTTGTTATAATCTTGCCATGAGTGTCTATGATTATTAAGCCTAAAGCCTATGCGAAACTTTATCCGCCTTAAAGCGGAATTTAGGTAAAAGGATATTGATTCAATTATCATAGATGATATTGTTTGCTAGGATAGCATGAGAGATTCTACTTACATGACACTGCTATCATCCCTATTGATGAAATAAAGTACCACAGCCTACCTAGGAAATGGACTTTTTACCAACGGAATATGCATACGAGAGAAATATGGTTGGAAGGCCTGCCACTCGGCAGTATTTTGTATTTGTACAGCTAACAGTTTGCTCATATTTTGCCATGCATGCATGCATACATGTATCTGCATATCATGCATCTGAGACAACCTGAGTATCGAAGCAACTAAGGAAGCCTATTTTATCACTATGCCTGTATCATCTCATAACCTTTATATGGAAGCCCTAATGACTGCAATAAGAACTGTGATCAGGGAAGCGGTCCAGAACATAGTAAATCGCTTAGAAAAAAACCAAGAGGGAGAAATCTATAAGGGGAGGATCAGACTAGAGATACTGATGCTGTTTCAACCATGACTAGGAAAATGGAACACCTTCAAGACTTGGTGAAAGCCAAGAACTCTGAGGTAGACTTTAATCCAGAAAGCATGGGAGTCAAAGTGATGAAAAAGCTACCCCCTAAGTTCACAATGCCAGATATGCAAAAGTTTGATGGGATTAGAGACTCTAAGCTCCACACCAAGTAGTATGGTTCAGTAATGGTTGCAAGACCTCCTAACACTGAACAAAAGGTTGGAGTATTTCCCTTGTCACTTACCGGTTTAGCTAAGGATTGGTGCTACCATTTACCATCCTCTATTCAATCTAATTGGAAAGAACATTATGACACCTTTATCGGGCAATGTTCTTACAACAAAAAGCTAGAGAGGGACCTTGAGATTACCAGGCAGAAATGTAATGGACCATTTTTAGATTTCTTCACCTAATGGAGAAATAAAGTGGCTCTGTTAAAGATCAAGCCATCTGTAAAAGACCAAGTCTGGATAGTTACTAGAAATGTACTCCTAAGCATAGTGGAAAACCTTCAGACTATGAATACAAAGTCCTTCAAAGATCTGTACGATGATGAACTGTAGTGTGAAGAGATAAAAGATGAAAGGGAGAGAGCACAAAAAGGAAAATCATCTTATAGCCGTCCCTCAGCCTCGAAGACAACAGAAGTGAACAGAGTCATCACCAACCAAAAATTCTGCAACTTCAACCAACCCTTGTCCAAAGTATTTGAAAGGCTAAAGAGATAGGGCCTAATCAAGCCAAAACTAGTCAAATTTCTACCTAATCCAAATTCTCTTGCTTATAACCCTGATGCCTATTCACTACAAAAAAACATTCGATCTGCAACGGCCTCATCTGTCAAAGAACTATATATTTCCATTGCAAATATGAATCTATAATGGAATTTACGATGAAAAAAGGCCGTCTGTAAAATCCTTGATGCAGATTTTTTGCTATGAAAATCAGAGTTCCATCATAGATTCTGCGACGTAATGTGCTACGGAGTATACGCTGTCGTAAAATGCATAAAAAATTGGATAAATTCTGCTACAGAATTTTCGACAGATTTTACCGTTGCAGATTTATTTGCTACGAAAAATTTCATCACAAATTTCGTAGCAGATTTGAGAAAAAATTCATTTTCTGCTTCTGACTCTGTGTTGGATTTTTTTCATCGCATAAAAATCTGCAACGGAAAAATTCATCCCAAATTCCGTCACAAAATTATTTTTTTATTTTTTTTAATTATTGATTTTCGTGATATAATTTAATCCGGGTTCACTTGTTATGCAGTAATATGCATTTTAATATATAATATTTCGTAATCAAAACAGAAATTGAAACCAAAATTGAAATTGATTTTCGCTGCTCAAACACTATCTGCACAGTGGACTGCACGATACTAAGAAGGATAGGATCAACGCTCGTAGTGAATTGCAGGGCTGTTGCATGCTGCTGCGATGTAGATGCTGAAGTACGAACAGAAGATGCACTGCCATAGAATGAGCCAGCTGTTGATCCCAGTCCATGGTGTTGATTAGAGAGATGCTAGCTAATACAGCTCATCATCAGTCATTTCCCTCCCCTCCAACTCTGCCGCCGCCTTCAGTTCCATAAAACGTTCCTATAATAATTGGAAGTTATGAATTGATAGAATTAAAGCAAGTGCAAACAAATAAGTTAGAGCTTCTGTAATTAAAGCAAGTGCAAATAAATAATTATAGTAAATCTATAATAGTGAAGTGAAATTAAGAATGACTTACATAGATCGCCTCTGATCTTTGATCAACAAACCGTGATCTATCATTGGAATCTAGGTGTGTCTCCATAAACACCTTGAACGTAGTTGGAGCTTCTCCCATCTCCGCCTCCTACAAATGTGAAATTTCATAAATTGCATCTTATTTTACAAGTATCAAAAGAAACTATAAGCATCATTCATTTGCAATTCGTAAATTAATAACTTAC
>CANYLF012709375.1:0-13961 GCA_948193215.1 Bocquillonia castaneifolia
GATTTTTGGTTCAATATATGTTGATGATGTTTTCAACGTTTCTTGTTTATAAACATTATTGTATTTGAAAGTTTGAAGAGTTTGTTATATAATTCAATAGATTTTGAGATTGGTTTAAGTATGGTTTTACCGAGAAAAGTCGGAAATATTGTTTTAAAACTGTGTTTTCTGTTCAAAAATTTCGTTTTGGAAATTTTTGGCTTACAACGATCGTTGCTAATTTCACCACGATCGTTGCTAAATTGCAACGAGCTCGTTGCTTGTTTTCCACGAGCTCGTGTACCTTACTGGATTTTTGGACGATTTTCGTGTATTTTACAACGATCACTATTCATCCACAACGATCGTTGCACATTTCACAACGATCGTTGCAACCCTATTTTCAGAGAAAAATTTATTTTCGAAAGGAATTTTTAATTGGATTTTAATTTATGATTAATTACTATCATTATATGTATTAATTCGTATTAAATGGTGTTAGATTCGGGTCGTTACAATTACCAACCATTAATTAGGGTTAATTTACTTGCATAAGTGATAACAAGCATATAACAGCCAACACAGCAACACAACCTAGGGTTTCTACTGTTTTAGACCCAAAATGATTAGCAAATAGACATTATTATCCATTTACATGCATAAACATACCTAAAATGATTACCAAAGAGGGTTCAGAAGCTTACCTTATCACTGCATTCCAAGTGAAATCTACTGTACGCAAGCAATTCCAGGCAAATAGCATAAAAGAGACAACACCAGGGTCCAATGCCACTCAGGAGACTGGCGTTTGGGCCCAACGCCACTTCTACTTTTGGTGTTGGTTACCAGACATCATACAACATGCACGATTCGATAGAAAATGCAATTTTCAAGGTTTACCAAGCCCCGAAAATGATCAAACAGAGATAAAAGTTCATGAAACAAACATCAAAACACATAAAAATGCATTAAACATGGCAAAATAACCTAGGCATCTAATCATGGCATGCATAAAAACACAAAGGGATCCAATCTTTAAATGCAAGATACCAAAAGATTCATATTTCGAACATAAAAATGTGTAAAAGACATAAACTTTATGCACAAAATGTTAAAACAACATGATTTTAAATGTTGACATGCAAAGAAATAAACTTTATTCATCAAAACATGCAAAGATTACAACTTTATACATTAAAACACCAAAAAGATGCAACCTTTTACGCATTATAACTCAAAAGCATGATTTTTATGCAAAAGAAACAAACTTTATGCAAAAGAAATGATTTTTACATGATAGATCATGGAAAGAATAGATTTTTATGCATGGAAAACATTTAAATAGCATCAAACAATGCAGATCTGAATATACAAACACATAAACATGCAAAAAGATGCTACTTTAAGCAATTATGAAACATGAACATGGCATTTAATGGCATTTAAATCAAATCAACATGCAAAAACGTTATTTAAATATGCAAAACAAAGAATACAGTAGCAAAACAACACATTTAACATGTTTATAATGTGCAAAACATGAAGACATGTAAAGAAACAATGAAAAACAAAGGAAAATATGACTTACCTTTTAAGGAATCAACTTGGAAGCTCTTAATAACCCTAAGATCTGATTTGAGTGACTTTTGTGTTGCTTTTTATTGATTAAAGAGCTGCTGGAGACTTGCCTCAATGGATTGGAAACTCAAAATCACCTTTGAATGCAAGAATCAAAGAGTTTTTATGCTTGTTATGTTGAAAAAGTGAATGTGGTATGGTGTTTCTTAGCTATGAGTGAGTTTAGAGTGTTGATATCAGAAATCAAACCCTAAATTCGTATGCTCTGGCTGCCTCTCCCTAAAACCTAGTTTTAGACGTCTATTTATACCCGGTTTAGTTGAAAACTTAAGCGAGGGTTACCACAATCAATTTCCTATTGAAACTCAATGCCTTGAGCCTAAAACAAAGGATATTTTGGATAAAAATAGCCCTCCAGAGCTTTGGGACACTTATACGACTCATACGGGCCATTCCAGGCTGAAACAGCCCGAAAACGGGCATTCTACAACTGATATCGCTTGACTAGCATTGGGGGCCCAACGCTAGTCTTCCTTGTGGCATTGAGCCCAACGCCGGTCTCATGAGTGGCGTTGGGCCCAACTCCAATTGGAAGATTGGCGTTGGGCTTTTTAGGCCTCTAAACGTCCGATTTTGCAAAAACTTAAAACTGAGAAAATGTGTGGAATGGCATCAACTACCAACCATCAAAATTTCAAGTCATTTAGACACTTGTAGAAAAAGTTATGATGAAAACAATCTGAAAAATGCATCATTTATGCTCAAAACCGGATTTTGTAGAAAAACGTGTTATGCAAGCTTAGAAAACACTTAAAGTGAAGCAATGCGATCTCTAAAAAGCAAATTTCAACTCAATTCATGCTATTTAAAACATGAACAATCATCACTAGGCCTCCGAGCTGCTTCCGTATTCCTGCATCAAAATTAGGTGTTAATAGTTTTCCCCCGCTTTTTCGGAGGTTTGTAGTATTATCCAATAATATTGAAAATGATGACAAAGCCAAAACACATAATTTTGAAAAGAATTATGTACCTCAACTTCGGTGTGCAAAGCTTAACCTTGGACCTCGGCTGCCTTGGCTTAACTCCACGGGGATTTACCTGACTAGACTCTAAAGGTTTTAGGAATTTGATCTCGGACCTCAGCTGCCTTGACCAAATCCATGGGGAAATATGTAATTTAGGAATACTATCCATATGAAGAATTGGAATACTATCCAAATGAAGGAATACTATCCTGGCTCAAGGGTTAGAATACTATCCAGGTGAACGAATACTATCTTCGCTCAAGAGTTGGAATACTATCTAGATGTAGGAATACTATCCTGGCTTGGGAATTGGAATACTATCCAGGTATGTGTAGGAATACTATCCTGGCTTGGGAATTGGAATACTATCCAGGTGCAGGAATACTATCCTGGCTGCTCCACTAGGGAATATCTATTTGCTGAGACTTGGATTCTATGAAATACTCTATCTTTTATGGACTGCCCCTGGGGGTATTTCTTCTTTTGCCAGAATATTTCCATTAGGAAAATAAAGTTATTCTACTTCAGGGAAAGAATTTCTTAATAATCAGATCTTAGAACAACTCCACTAGGGAAATACAAGCTCATCTGATAATTGTGCTTGAGATAATGCTACTGGAGAAATCCTTAATTCTGACAAATATTTCTGTAATTACTCCTACTAGGAAAATTCATCTTTCAAACATAAAATTACCACTTATATGCCTAGACTCACTCTAGATATCTTACAAATTTGAAATAAGAAAAGAGATCTCTGAAATTTTTTTTTTTTGCAATGCCTATCATTTCTTCTGTAATTCTTTGTCATTCTGACTATAATTGACTACTATTTTTGCTAATCTTCTGAAATTTTCCCCCAATTAGACTCAAATCGACCTCTTTTAGCTTTAGTTTTGATTTAGGACCTACTTGCAACCAAACTTCTGTCCTTCCTTGAAAATTTTCTTCAGAGACCAAAATGGCAATTTGCCAAATTGGCTATTGTAAATTGGAGGGCTACTCTATTTTTTGCCAAAAGAATTCAATTTTTTCACCCAAACTTCATTTTCCTCTCATTTCTTCATTTCTTAACAAAAATTCCTCAAACAAAAAGCAAAATGGCTGAAGATCTGGACTTGGAACCCATGTGGAACCCGATTAGCCTCTTTCGGGTTAGAGAAGAAGTATTAAAAGCTGATTCTGGTGGAATTCAGAGAGAAGGAAGGATTTCTCCATTATCAAATGATAAATTCAACCTCTATAGCTCAATTGGAGACCGGGTAAGTGAAACACCTCAATTTGATTGAATTTTGACTGGGCATTGTAAAATTTGTAAAAAATCTACAAAATAAACCCGAATTGGCGACCAACGAGACTGGCCTGGGCACAACGCCACTTCCATGAGTGGCATTACCCTCAACGCTAGTCGTATGACCGGCGTTGGTGGTAACGCCACTACTGGGACTGGCGTTGAATCCAGTCTCAGTCCCGGCAGTGATTTTGGACTTCAAAAAGTCCTCCAATGCATGTTTTGATGATTTAACATGTAAAAATAGACTGATATATGCAAGTTATGAATGATTTAGACATGATTTACACATTTTATGGACAAATTATGATAAAATGTGATGAAAATGATGTTAAATGAATAATGAATGTATAAATGATGTTAAAGTGATGTTAAAATAATATATGAATAATGCATGAATAATAAATGAAACAATTTAGCAATGAATATGAATGAATGATTATGGATATAAGAGAATGATTATGCACGAGTGACTATTAAATGAATAATGCACGGATGAATGTAAAATATAATCATGCACGAGTGAATGTCAAAAATAATTATGCACGAATGAATGTCAAACATAATTATACACAAGTGAATGTCAAATATAATGATGCACAGATGATTGGTGTTCTGTTGGCTTCCAATATTAGAAATAAAGAATGCATTCAAGAAATTAGATGATTGAGTTAGGAAACATACCTGTTATTTATCTAGCAGGGGGATGAGACTACTTTTACCTACAATGGAAATTTCTCCAATATTCGAGTAGTTTGGAGAGGATTACCTTTGGGCGTGCAGGCCTTAGTGCTTCAAGCTGGATTTGGCCCTCTTCTTTCCACATTTCCTGAGAATGTGGATGAGCACGTGAGTGCTCATTGTGATCGCCGTTCCATGCAGGCATTGATGGAGTGATGGTTTGACACTACCCACACGTTTCAGCTGCTATGTGGAGAGTATACTCTGTCCCCAACTTCTTTTTCTACTATTACTGGATTAACTTGCACTGGTGAGTGGATCTTCTAGGATGGAGGGATATACTCTGTCCATCGTGATGTTCGGAACAAGTATATCTTTCGGATATTAGGCATGGTTCCTGGGCAGAAGAGCTCCAAGAAGCTCTATGTTGATGCATTAGCCAAACATCTCTCGAGCTATAGGCCAGAGTTTAACTGGAGATTCGATTAGATGGCCCGTGTCTTCATTCTGTATCTGCTGGGTAGCACTATCTTTTGTGACACGAACTCTACCATAGGCTTGCATTTCTTCCTTATTCTGAGAGATTTTGATCAGATGAGCGAGTATGAATGGGGTTTCCCCGTATTGGCATATATGTACCTTTGCATGGATAGGGTTTCTCATGGTGCTACAAAGTTTTGCGGCTTCTAACATGCTACTCATGTGAGTTACTTTATCCCTTGCTCTCCTTGATTGCTTTATTTTCTTTATACTCTTCTGACTCTTCCTTTGCAGGTCTGGGCTATTGAGTTAGTCTTGATTTTCCAGTTCTTCCCACCAGAGCGTCGACATACATTCCCTGTTCTCAGATGTTGGGGTTTACAACAATTGTGCATTCATGCTGTTGACATCAGTGGTCATCTCGTGTATCTGAACTCACTGACTGCTTATAGGGTAAAACATATAAAGCAAATTTGTTAGTTCAAAGCAATTGACATGAGTTCAAAATAATTACCTTGATTCTTTTTATTTTCCAGCTTGACAAGGGATGGATGGGCCCGATGGAAGGATTGCCACCCTATGTCATTGTGTCCTTGCCTAAGGATGACTTCAGGATTCTTCTGGAGGGTCCAGGACTTAGGATGTGGTTCCTGGGAAAGAGGACTCGACGTCAGTATATGGCTAGCTTTCACAGAAGGCCTTGTGATCCTCCTATTGATATGCTCTGGGGACACGAGCTGACAAACCATACTCTAGCTGCAGCTCTTGATGGCTTTGAGTGTACATCCTTTCTTTCTCGCTCTAAGGATTACACTTCTTTCTTGAGTTCGAGGTGCCTCCCAACTTTACCTTTGTCACCTAAGATGCTTGCTAAAGTAAGATGCCATCTTTTCTTTATTTTTCTGATAACTGTACGTCTTGGTTACATGACTCACAATCACTTTCTCTCTTTAGATATCCATGGGTGTTATGACCTTCTCCAGTTTTGATGAGGATGAGGATGATGGAGATTCTGGAGGTTCAGATGATGATGATGACTTTGCCCCCAGTCCTGGGCCAGTTGTTGCCCCCGGGCCAAGTAGGAGGACCCATGCTTCCATTAGAAGAGCTATGCTGAGTTCAGAGGATGCTAGACCTCCTTCATCCCACTATGCATCTAGTAGTGAAGGAGACGTAGTGCCAGGCCATATCGCTGAGTATCCTGGATTTTCAGTTCATCATAGGACTGTTGCTGGCCTAGTTGAGCATACTCTCCATCCTGCAGCTGATCCTTCCATTTCTTATATAGATGGATGTACTCATGTAAGTCATCTCGACATTCTTTCTTCATTTCACACCTGTATCTAGATTCTAACTCTTTTATTCACCCAGGTTCCTTTCGATGAGGTCTCATGACTATCATCATACTTTTAGGCCAGCAAGGCCCATCTGGTAGAGACTTGTGATGGAGGCAAGCCCACAGTTTTTTTTGTAGGATGGTTACTGAGTTGAAGGGTTAGCTTATAGCATTGGATATTCCAGCTGAAGGAGCTGGTGGAGTCCAAATTGATGAAAAGCATACCGACGGTGAAACTAAGAGTCAGCCAGTCGGTGATGAGGAGGAGGAGGACGAGTAGATGTCCTTGTTTCTGTATTTGAACTTGTTTTGCATGATATGTACCTGTATTTCACACATTTGATACAAATATGCGGATGTATGCATGGTTGTTGAACATTATGGATGCATGTATGTATGTTTCTTACACTATTATTAGTGAATGCATGCAAACTTTCTAGCTAATGCATCTGTTATGCACATGATTTTGTGGATTTATGTATGCATGTATGTCTTTTTATGATTTCTAATCATGTATGCATGAAATGTTGTGCATGGAATCCTCCTAAAACTCTTGAGAATCTGTGTCGATCGTCGAATCGCTGAAAGGAATCAAGCCAGGGCCCAACGCCACTCAGATGAGTGGCGTTTGCCACTAACGCCACTGAGGGACAGCCGTTTGGTGGTAACATCACTCTTCAACTGGCGTTGGTCCATAACACCACTCCTTCATCTTCGGGATTTTCTCCATAATTTTTCATTCTATTTTGACTCCTTTTCAAACCAGGACCTCCCTAGACTTCGTGGTTTATAAATAGAACCTTCCAGGGTAGCTTTAAGTCATTGGAAAATAACAAACACCCTCTTTAAAAGTTCAAAGATGTTCCAAAAGTCTGCAAACACTCTTAGAAAACATTTAGGAAGTATGGAAACGGAAACTTGGAATTCCTTAGACAAATACCACCTAGCGGAGTTCAGAGCTTTCCTAAATTTCCCATTTGACATCAAACTCCTTCATGCAACTTTAGAATGCTGGAGTATCAAACATCATGTCTTTCGTTTCAACGAAGTTGAGCTATTCCCCCTGTTTGAAGAATTCAAAGGCATTATTAACAAGTTACACTGCTATAACTCTCCTATAGCATTGCCCTCGCTTATAATCAAACTCCAAAATCTCTAGCTGGTTTCTTTGGACTAACCCAAGGTCAGATACTTCCATGTATTGAAGATCAATCTCTCCTAACTCAACCCTTGTTGGAACTAGGGAGTTCTAAGCCAAAGAATAGCAGGTCTTGGCAAAGGATCACCAGCTTCTGCATTTATGCTCAATTCTTACTAGTTTCTACTGAAGGCAGAGGTAATTTCCAGATTGCCCATGTTCTAGAATAGGTTGAAAGTGGTTATAACCCTTTCCCTATCATCTTGGCTGAAACCATGGTTGGTTTAGACTCCATCAAGCATACTCAGCACCTTCGAGGTAGCCCATTACTCCTTCAGGTATGCATCCCTTATCTTTCTTCTATGTTCCCTTCTATTAAACTTGACTAATTCATTCTGACACCTCTTTAACCAGATCTGGTTAAAGGAAAAGCTAGGCATATTGAAGCCCCAAGTGAACCCTATAACTTATAGGCCTTGACAGTTTCAAGCTAAAGGACATGTGTTATCCAAGGCTGAACGTGCTGCATTAGAGATTTCTGGGGGTTGGACCAACTTTCTCTTATCCAGAAATGAAAAGTTCATCTACTGGCATTGTCCGTGGTGGAAATTGAGCTTCATCACTACCTTTGTGATAGACAACTGTGTGCAGATTGCTAGCTTTGGTACCGTCACCTTTTATACCCCATCCAGAGTATGTAGGCAGTATGGTAAGGCTCAAAGAATATTACATCTTGTTCCATCCTTTACTCCTTATGCTGTTACTCCATTCTTCTTGAGAGAAATTCATTCTCGCTGGGCTAGTGGATCTTTCGCAAGGAATCTGAGCTTTACCCAAGGACCCACTACTGATGATGAATACAAGGCTTGGGTTGATCTGGTAAGTGCTACTGTTGACCAGTTCATATCATTATAAGTACAGATCTCATGGCACGATTTTATTTACAGGCTGAGTTGTCTGATGATGAAGGCAAAGGTGTTGCACTGTATGCTGCAAGTAACAGAAATAATGCAAAAGGAGCAAGAGAGGATGCAAGGAAGGAAATGAATGCGAGTTTTGATAACATCAAGTGGCTAAAGAAACACAAGAAAAATTAGGTCTCATAACCATTTCATTTATTCATGCAATGTTTTGGCTTTTTAGTTATGCAGACGCAAAATCAAGTACTATAAGAAAGTTTGACACTCTTCTTTTGCAAAAGGTTCATTTTTTATTAATATTAGCATAATAAGCGTACTTTAGCTTTTACATTTAACATTACTGCTTCCTTACTTTCTTCTCTCATTGCCTTAATTTTTGCCTAAACTGCCTCTTTGTGAGGCTTTCACCCTAGCAAGCCTTTTTGCCCTAATTTTTGCCTAAAATGTCTTTTTGCAAGGTTTTCATTCTAGCGGGCTCCCTTATCTTGCATGAGCCGCCCAAATGGGTTTTCAACTCAACGGGATTTGTTATTTTCACATATTTTTCTAAAGGTAGTATTTCTTAAGACGAACTATGTTTATGGGTTGCTCGAGCTCATTCCCTTCTAGATTTGAAATCTTCACAGCTCCTTTAGACATGATCTTCTTGACCAGATACGGACCTACCCAATTTGGCTTGAACTTCCCTCGAGGATCAAATGTAATGGGTCTGGCTTGTTTCAACACCCAATCTCCTTCTTTGATTGGCCTGACTCTGACCCCCTTGTTAAAAGCCCTTGTTATTCTTTGCTGGTACACTTACGTACGATGGAGAGCTTTCTTTCTCCTTTCCTCTAAAGACAACAGCTGCTTGTACCTCGCTTCAACTCATTGTGCCTCAGGAATTTAAGCTTCTAGAACCACTCTTAATGATTGAACTTGGGACTCAATTATCATTACTTCTTCACCTCCAAACACCAATGAATACGGTGTTTCCCCTGTTACACTTCGTACAGTGGTGTTATAGCCCATGATTGCAAAAGGTAGTTTATCTGCCCAATCCTTGTATGTCTTCACCATTTTGGCCAGGATCTTCTTAATAGTCTTATTAGCTGCTTCAACTACCCCGTTAGCTTGTGGCCTGTAAGGCGAAGATTTGTGATGCTCAATCATTTTCCTCTTCTAGCAGATCTGTAATTTCTCGCTGGAATTGCACACCATTGTTTGAAACAATGTGATGTGGTTTCCCAAACCAGTTGATGAGCTTCTTATTGATAAACTCAGCCATACCCTTTGCTGTGACAGTTGGCAGTGAGATGGCTTCCACATACCTTGAAAAGTATTCAATGGCTACTACAATGTACTTATGAACATTAGAAGTTGTCGGCCTTATCTCTCCGATGATGTCTATTCCCCAAGCTGAAAATGGCCACAGAGATGTTAAATTGTGGAGCTCGGTTGCTGGCAAATGTATCTTTTTCCCGTGTAACTAACACTCATGGCACTTTTCTGACCATGTTGATACAATCTCTATCCATTTTATCCCAATAGAATCCTTGCCTGACTATCTTTGCTAAAATATGTTCGTTCATGTGGGGTCCACATACTCCTGCATGAATCTCCTTCATGACTTCTTCTGCTTCGTATTGGTCCAGACATCGAAGTAGTATTCCATTCAAAGCCTTCCTGTAGAGTATTCCTTCATGGTAAGTGTAGCTTCTTGAATTGATCCTTAAGGCATGTTTCTGCTTCCCGTTAGCTCTTTCTGGATATTCCCTCTTTTCTAGGAATTTCAGAATTTCATAGAACCATGACTTCTCCTTTGGTCCATTCACAATCATTACTCGTTCACCATGGTAGCATGGGATTCTGGCTCTACAAATCACTAGAGGTTTCATAGCCATATCTCTAGGGTTGTCCCACATGGATGCCAAAGTTGCTAAAGTGTCTACCATTTGATTCTCCTCCCTTGGCAGGTGTTCGAAGGTGTAGTTAGAAATACTCAGGGTGAGCATCTAAATGTACTCTGCATAAGGCTTCAGTTTCTCATCTTTTACTTCCCAGTTTTCTGAAGCATGGTTAATGATCAACATTGAATCTCTATACACAATGAGGTTCCTGACACCTGCTACGATGGCTACTTCTATCCCAAAGACACATGCTTCATATTCAGCCATGTTATTAGTGACATTGAAATCTAACTTCTTAGCCAAAGGAATACTTTCTCCCTCAAGCGTAATTAAGATTGCCCCCACTCCAGCTCCTTTGTGGTTCACTACTCCATCGAAGTACAGCTTCCATCCATCCAACTCTATCAGATTAAGTGCCTTGTCTGGGAACTCATACTCCCATGTTTCTCACTCTTCTAGTGGATTAAGAGCTAGAAACTCTGCTACTGCTCTCCCCTTGATAGTTTTCTTGGTCAAGTATTGTTTGTCAAACTCAGTCAGCAATACCAACCACTTAGCAAGCTTCCCTATTAACACTGGCACTTCATACAGGTAACATAGAGGATCAACTTTTGCCACAGCTTGAACCTGATAGGACTGATAATAGTGCCTTAGCTTCCGTGTTGTCCATATTACTACCAAGCAAGTCTTCTAAACAATGTCATATTTCACTTAATGGGATAACAACTTCCTACTAAGGTTGTAGATAGAATGCTCTACTCCATCTTCATTTTCCTGGGTAACCATCATTCCTATAGCATTATCTTCCAAGGCTAAGTACAATATCAATGGTCTCCCTGCCCTGGGAGGTTAAAAGACAGGTGGATTCATTAAATATTGCTTGATTATGTTAAATGTTTTCTGACATTGTTCATTCCATTCACTCTTCTGATCCTTTCTGAGTAGCTTGAAAATGGGTTCACAGATCGCAGTTAATTTGGAGATGAACCTGCTGATGTATTGAATCTTCCCTAGGAATCCATTGACCTCTTTCTCAGTCTTGGGAACTGGCATCTCTTGAATGGCTTTTACCGTGTCAGGATCCACCTCAATCGCTTTCTGGCTTACAATATGTCCCAAGAGCTTTCCGGAAGTTACCTCAAAGATACATTTCTTTACGTTAAGCCTGAGGTTGTACTTCTCAACTCATGCCAAGAATTGGTCTAAGGCTTCAAAATGATCTTCTTTAGTTACTGACTTAACCATCATGTCATCCACATAAACTTCAATCTCCTTATGCATCATGTCATGAAATAAAGTTGTGGCCATCCTTTGGTAGGTTACCCCCGCATTCTTGAGTCCAAAAGGCATGACCTTGTAGCGGTAAACCCCTCACTCTATGATGAAGGCTGTCTTGATCTTGTCTACTAGTGCCATCATTATCTGGTTATAACCAGAGAAGCCATCCATAAAGGAATACATGGCGCTTGCGGCTGCACTATCAATCAAAGCGTCAATATGAGGTAAGGGGAAATCATCCTTTGGTGATGCTTTATTCAAATCCCTATAGTCTACACACATCCTGACCCTTCCATCCTTCTTGGCAATTGGAACTATATTGGTCAACCATTCTGGGTAAGTGACAATTTCCAAGAATCTAGCCTTGATCTGTTTTTCAACTTCCTCTTTAATCAGCTTGGCCCATTCTGGTTTGAGTCTTCTAAGCTTCTGCTTGAGTGGCTTTTTGGTGGGATCTATAGGGATACGATGTTCAGCGATCATCCTGTCAATGCCTGGCATGTCATCATAGATCCATGTAAATACACCTTTTTCTTTTATTTAATATTTTCTCAAATTTTTCTTTCTCACTAGCAGTAATATGAAATGCAAGAGTTATTTTCTTTGGTTGTTCTTTTGTGCCAACATTAATAGAATGTGTTTGTACAGAATTAATGTCAAAAATGCTTATGGTATGATCTATGCAATGCACAGTGCCATCAGGTAAAACATCACACAAGTAACCGAAATTGGTGTTCATATCATTAACCTTAGAAAGAAAAACAGAATCGTCCTCAAACAAATCGGACGTTATTACATCAGTTTCAGCAGTTTCGTAAAACAAATCAACTAAAGAGCTCTCTATGAACTCATGTAACTTAGAAATTACTGCAACATCCTTGGGGTCGATCAGTTCTTCTATCTTTATGTCTTGGACCCCCTCAAGCAGCATCTTCTCCATAGTATGCACATCCAGCAAATCTTTGAAGATCTCAAAACCAGGCACCTGAATCTTCCCAACATCCACAGGTTCAGCCTTCCCTGGGTAAATAGTACCACTCTCTAGAATGAAGAAATCTTTGAGAGTCTTGTCATCTTTAGCTATCTTCTCTCCTTTATAGCCCAAGCCCTCTTTAGTTGTTTGCATCTTAAAGTCTGGCAACTGCGTGATACCATGTTGGTTCTTCCCCAACCCCATTACAGGCAGGTAATCCATCTTCTTCATCATTTGGTTAACCGTAGGGTTTCCTAGTGCATCGAAGATACCCATAATCCGGAAGCCCATAGGTGCAATGATCCCTTAGGGAGTGGCTTTTAGCACAGCGATTGATGTGGCAGGTTCAGCCAAAATGGTCAGGACTTCATCCTGGTAAGGAAACTTGATTGTTTGATGAACAGTGGATGGTATACCCCTCCTAAAGCATGGAACTAAGGTCCTCCAAGAAGGACAGCAAAGGTCATGGGAATGTCCAACACAATGAACTTTACTTCTGAAACAATAGGATCAGTTTTAATCTTTGCAGTAAATGTGCCTTCAAATGCCCTTTTGGAGTCATCAAAAGCACGAATAACTAAGTCGGATGGCTTCATATCTTCTCTCACTATCCCCATATTAGAAAGAAGCTTAGACGGGCAGACATTAACGGATTAACCATCATCAACCATGACACAAGAAGTTCTTTTCCCGTTTACTTCAGCCGCAATGAATAAGGCTTTATTGTGATCCCTTCCTTCTAAAGGTAAGTCTTCATCAAAGAACGTTATCTCCCCTTTCTTCCTTTCTACCATGAGCCTTATCACTTCATCCGGAGTAGTGGTCTCAGGAACTGGTATCTGAGTCAAAGCCTTAACCAATGCCCGCCTATGAGACTCAGAGGAAACAAGCAAGCCCCATATGCTTGCATTGGTCTTGGTTTTCTTGAGCTGCTCAGTTATAATATCGGTTGAGGCTTTTTCCTCCACCACCCCTTTCTCAGGATCCTTGTCAACGTCCTTTTTGCTTACCCAAGTCCTTCCTTTGAAAGTCTCTTCCACTTCTAGTAACCAAAGCAGGTTCAGAATTGACAATTTGCATCACATTATCGATTTCAAGTTCATCTTCATCTGAACTGTACCAAGCGTCAAACTTAAAGCAATCTTTTATCTTCCTATCTTTCCTAGTCTAGATCACATAGGAATCAACCTCATCCCTTAGGAATGGGATTTTCTTATCAAGGCACGAATATCCTGCTCAACACCAGTTGGCTCATCTTCCTTGTCTAGGAACTTTTGCCAAGCATCAGCTCTATCCCAATCCTTCACATGCTCACTCCAATTCTTAGGCCATGGCGTGTCTTTGTCATAGACCTCAAATTCTGGTCTCCAGGTTAAGTCAATCTCACCAAGAG
>CANYLF012710046.1:0-22499 GCA_948193215.1 Bocquillonia castaneifolia
AAAAAAAAAACACATTTAATTTCAGTTTCTCACTAATACTACTTTCATGCTTAAATTAATTGTTTTTCATTCATACAAAATGATTTATATAACTATCATCCAAATATGTAATATGTAATGATAATAATATTCTTCTTCTTCATTCTAAAAATAAATATAATTTTGTATTATATTTTTTTTAAAAAAAAGAAATTTTATTTAGATAAAAACCGTGTATCGCAAGGACTAATTGCCACTTTTTACCTAAAGTGGATAAAAAGGATGTAGCTATCATAACAAAACTAAGAGCTAAAGCATGGGATTATTATGTTGCCACTTTTATTTATTAATTTTTTTTATTGGATTGAAAAGGTTTGCAGGGGGTGGTAAAAGGGCACGCCTTAATATGTGGAACTTTATATATATATATATATATTTTTTTGAGTTTTAAAAATTGAAACTTTAAAAATAAAATAATTCAATTTAGTTTTATCAATTCGATTTATTTTTATTTTGTAAATTGAGTGGTCCAGTTCAATATTTTCAGAATCTTTTATTTCTAAAAAACCAAAAAAAAAAAATAAATGAAATTTTAATCTTATATTTTTATATCGAGTCGGATTAAAAAAATAATTGATAGAGTTTAGTTTACAATTTCATTTTTTTTCTGTATTTTTTTTAGAGGAATTGTTTTTCTGTATTTAAATATTCATAAAGGATAGATTTTATTGGATGGACTCTTTAGTATATGACAAAACATGTATTAGCGAGTTATAATAATAAGATTTGTAAATAAATATCAATATTTAAAATTCAAATTGATCTGCCTGGTTTAATAGATAAAATTAAAAATCAATTTTAATAATGGCCCATCATCCTATACAATTCAAATAACAATAAATTCACTAAAAATATGTTGAATTGAATATTGGTTAAATCAAGATTCCATAAAGTTTATTAGTTTTTCTATAATTTGTACTATCCCGGTTATTTAAAATCCCGACTAATCTTAGATCGAATGAATTCTATTTTGAAACACATTCTTCCTATGCAGTCCTAAGAATCGAATTATCGACATTCGAACGTAAAATTTGTAAGTTCAAGTGTTTTACCATTTGAATCACAACCCATAAATTAGTTTCTTTCTATTTACTTTTTGTATATTAAAAATTTAAAGCGTCTTCATTTAAAGAGTCAAAAATACATTATTATTATTATTATTCATTTTAATGTATATTGTTTATAATTTTAAAATTTTTATTATTAAATTGTTTCATTTTAAAACTAAAAAATTTACTATTTTAGATTTAACGACACTTATAGATTTAATTATACAATTATTTTTTTTATGATTGTATTTTTTTGACATATTTTTAATCATTAGGATTCATTTTAATTACTACTAAATATATAGGTAAATGATGTACTCCAATGTTTATGTACATGTACCTATGCACCTATATCACTTTAGAATTCCTAATTCAATCTCAAACATCTAAGCTTTAGCTCTTTGATGTTTTCGACCAGTGACCGGACCATTTTTAAAACCTCCATAAATATAAAAATTTTCATAAAAAAATTAAAATTAGGTTTTACAATTTAATGGATTCCATTTGATGCACACCCGCCTTAAGGCAAAGACCTTAACAAAGATTTGAATCCAATGGACTTATTATTATGTTATGCCAAAGGAATAAAAGTTGGACACAAAGGCGTTCATTTTATTGGCTAGACCAACACATATTGACTTGTGTCTTTACACCATACGTCCGCAAATAAATCCCCACGGTCCTTTTTCCTATTCCTGATTTAAAAAAAAAAAAAGATAAATAAAAGCAACAAACAGACAAAGAATTGACCTCCTTTAAATGTAGAAAACTTCTAACTTGGAAGCGAAGTTAAGGGCATTTTGTGAATTACCACTCAATAATAATAAAAAGAAATCCTAAATTCATCTTTAAGTCATGGTCCCTCGATGCGACATAACATACAGTACTAAACAAATCTCCAAACACCAAAATTATCTCACTTTAAGACATTAACTTTTTAATTTACATCAGAGTGTTTTTGATATAAATGAATTTTATAAATTTTATAGAATTTATTTTCAATTTAAAATTTTTTTATATTTAATTTAAATCAAAATTAATTTGAAATTTTAATTTTTAACTTTCATGGAATTTATTATAATTAAACCAAAATTTTTCAAATTTGATGGAATTTGCAAATCATCACCAAATAATGAGAAAAAAAACCTTTTATTATGATAATTATACCCTTCAATTCTAAATTTTGATTTTTCATACCAAATACAATAATTCATTTAAATTCTATATTCTTTTGGGAATTGAACCAAATAAAGCCTTAGAGACACTTAAATTGTGCATTTTAAATATATAAACACCTAAACTAATATCTTTTTGTCACTTTAACACTTTAATTATACTTATTTTTTCACACAGACACCAAATTGTGTGTTTATACATGAGCCTATAAGTATCTAGAATTACTAAAATGTATAGTTTATGTATCTAAAATTACTAAAATAAATAATTTAGGTATCTCTAAGGCAATTTAAAAAGTTAAGATATTAAAATGACAAATTAATGACAATTTAAATCTATATACCATATACCTAATATATAATATTGTCTACACATGGACGTAACAAGGTTATTTTTTGATTTTTTTTAAATATCATTTATGATAAAAAAAAAATTCTCGGTTTACTTTTCAATTTCACATATACTAAGAAAATATATAAATATAATATATTTTTCCAATTATACATACTAATTGAAGGAATAAAAATATATTAAAATTTTAATTTATAAATTTTATCAATTTTTTTGAGGGAATAAATTTCATCAATCTATCTATTATATATATTAAAGTGAAAGTAAAGGCTTCTTAAGCCATCAATGTATTTTTCTTATTTTGTGAATTTTTTTATATTTTATGTATTTTATTTTTATTTATTTGTGTTATGATTGGTTCAAACTAATTTATATACATATTTTAATTAAAAAATATTATATATAAGCAATATAAATAATAAATAAATATGACTATATACATTGAACAATTAATCATTAATTAATATAAATGTAATTACATAGAAAACGGTGTCAAATAAATAATTTCACATTTATTAAACTATTATGAACTTAATTAAATGACTTCATTAAAAATTGTGTAAATAATTAATAGAATACCATCAAATATACTTAATATAAAAATATTCATTAAATATATTTCATATAAAAATTTTAATTGTAAGCTATTTTAATAAATGTGTTAATTGAAAGTTTAATTATATGACGAATTAAAAATTAATATATTATTTAAACCCATGAGATGGTAGTTGGGTTGGCCAAAGGCCTTCCCAAATGCCTCCAGGCCACAGGTTCGATTCGCGCGCTGCGTGGATTGAATGCTGTGAGAACTCATGGGTATCGGATAAAACGCTGGGCTCCAGCGCCGGGGCAATGGATTAGTCTGGTCAACAGTTAAATGGGGGTCATGATACCATTATCGGAAACACCTATCAAAAAAAAATATTATTTTAAAATTATTTTTCTATAAATAACAATAAAATATTATAAATACATAGTAAACACATTTTCTTTTATACTTTTTATAATGTAAATTTAATTTATTGATAGTTTAATTTAAATATTAACTGATGAAAATAATTAAATTTATATATTTATATTTAAGAAAAGACCAGATTAAATAAAATTAAGTTAAAAAACAGTCAAATATATAAAATTTATATTTTATTTATAATTAAGGTGAGGTCGAGTCGAGTAAAAATTAAAAATTTCAGAATTATCAATTAATTTTATAAGTTTTTATTTAAAAATCAATATATATAATAAGAAAATTTAAAAATAAAATAAAATTTAGAAACATCCGAGTGAAGCTCAGAAATTCGCCTAGTTAAGATATAAAAGGATTAAGTGTAAAATATTAGAATGCAGGCCTAAAAAAGGAAGAAATGAACCATTTTTTTTTTTGTGATTAAGATAATATAATATAAATCAATAGTCATTAATGTTTTTGTAATTTAATAAGGGTTCAGGAAAATAATATAAACAATACCCGAGTGCATATCAATAGTTCCGGTTTATTCATTCAAACAATAAATGGGTACACATGATCGACCAATTTTTTTTTTTTTTTAAATTACCCTATAAATTCCGACTAAACAAACAAGTTGATAGAATGGAACTTTTCAACTATAGAACAATAATTAATTTTTTTTTGATGGGAGAACGATAATTAAATTTGAGACTTCTAAATTGAAAATATAATTAGAATTGTTACAGCATGCAACAACTTTTTTTTTCTTTTTTTAAGTAGCCAAAGGAGAAAGATGCTCAAGTGGGTCACACATGGCATCAACATTACATTAAGACAAAAGAAATCCAAAAGGTCACAAGTAATTGTTATTGTAAATTGTGATTATTATTATTCGTGGAAGCCAAAGGGATCCTCCCACTTCACTCTTTCTATTACTTCCACTTAACAAATTTCAATTAATTAAAAAAAAGACCTAATTTTAAGTCATTGTTTATTTATTTATTTATTTATTTTTTCTCTTTTCTTATTCATTCACTACTTTTCACTGCTTTTTAAACTTCCCCTTTTACTAAAGTTGACGACTACATTTACACATACACCCTCCACAATTAAAGCCAACTCATTTCCCATAAAGAGATCTTAAATTCCCAATAACACAAAGGAAGTAGGGACATTATAGTAAATAAAAATTATCATTCCATACTCGGAATCAATTCACCACTGCAACCAAACAGGTCTGTATTTAAGTTAAAATTAAAGGCGATTCTTCGAATTCTCACTCACCCTCTCTTTCTCTCTATATATAAATTCCCATCAGAGAAAAATTAAAAAAAATAAAGGCAAAATATTAGAAAATTAGAAAAAGAAGAGGAAATGGCAGCTAAAGTGGTGGTTTCACGGCCAGTGACATTCGTGACCGGAAACGCCAAGAAGTTAGAAGAAGTACGAGCGATCATCGGAAAATCAATTCCTCTCCGATCTATGAAAATCGATCGTAATAATCTTCACTTGTTGTCTCTCTCTCTAAGTTCATCATTTTTCTCTCTCTAAACAGGAAATTTAACTGTAGTTAATTTTCTTGTTTCAGTTCCGGAACTGCAAGGTGAACCTGAAGAGATTTCTAAGCAGAAAGCTCGTTTGGCTGCTGAAAAGGTATGTATCATGTATGTATGTATATTATATGTATATATTTCCTTTGTATTATACGTTTTTTCTTGTCCACGCGCGCTTTTTTAAGCGCGTGCGATGAAGCTCTTATTCTTATGTTAATGCACGTTGTTTGGAAGGTGAAAGGACCTGTGTTAGTAGAGGACACGTGTCTTTGCTACAATGCCTTAAAAGGGCTTCCTGGTAATTTTTTTTTCTTTTATTGTTGTTTTTGTTAATTAATTTTGTTTTAGGCTTTTTTTATGCTTATTTGTTTGTTTAAATATTTGCTGATTTTTTAGTATTATTTGTATTGCTTGTTTGCAGGGCCATATGTGTAAGTTGCATATATATACATATATATAATTATTTATGTATTTATCTGTATAAATATGTTTTATTATTTAACTGGGAATATGATAACGTGGTTTGCTAAATTTAATGCAGAAAATGGTTTTTGGATAAGACTGGTGTTGAAGGTTTGTTTAACTTTTCAGTTTTATTTTTTTAACAAGCTATTTTTGTGTTCCATTAATATTAATGTGAATATGGATTTTTTTTTTAATTTAGGCTTATGCAAGTTGTTGAATGGATATGATGACAAATCAGCATTTGCATTATGTGTATTTTCTTTTGCTCTTGGACCCGACTCTGAGCCCATTACCTTTTCTGGCAAAACTATGGTAATATATTTATTTTTTGAATAATTGTGAAGTGATTGTAAGCAACTTATGTGATTATGTATTTTAATTCACTTTGATATAATTAATTGGTAGTTTGCATGTTCTTACATGATAACATGGTGCATTGTATAAATGGTCTATGATTTTTAGTGTTTTACATGTGTTGTATCTTTGCTTCAATTGAAAGCTTCCAGATAGAAATTGTAATTACTAATTAATGCTAGTAATAGTTATTCAAAAATATAGTAAATTTGAAGTTAACATGTAGAACTTGTACATAGACTTCTGTTGTGATGAATTCAAAGTTTTACTCATTTGTTATTTGGTATTCTGGTTTATTCTCTTTCCTGCTTGTATTTCTTTTTAATGAATTCAAAGTCTTACTCATTTGTTGTTTGGTACTCTGGTGTACTCTAACTTACTTTGCATATTTTACGTTATTATAGTTGCAATTGTCTACTAGTTTGTTACAAGGCACTTTCTCTGTTTTATGCTTTAGGGTACCATAGTATCTCCGAGGGGTCCCAGGGACTTCGGTTGGGATCCTGTCTTTCAACCTGATGGATATGAAGAAACGTAAGAAACTTGAATTTTTTATTAATCAAACCTGCTGTAATGTCTTTGTTTTGATTAACATGAAAGACATTGTTCATCTGAAGTTCTGTTTTCTCTCTCTCTCCTGAAGTTTTGCAGAGATTTCCAAGGAAGAAAAGAACAAGATTTCTCACCGCTACAAGGCACTCTCTCTTGTGAAAGCTCATTTTGCTGAAGGTGGATATGAATTTCAGGTAGAAGAGGAGAATGACAACCATGAAACTGTCAAGGGTAATCAAGATCATACCGACAACAATGACCATCCCATTCCTGCCTCTGAAGCTAACAATGATGAAGCTGTATCTGCACCTAAGAGTGATGAAGCTGCAGATTCTCTAGAGAATGAGCAAGCCACTGACAAGAACAAGAGTAAGCATATCGTTTTCTATCAATATCATTGTAAATTTTCAGTTAAAACTATCGCTACACATTCTTATTATTTCTATAATTGTTTATTATGTTAGGGAAAAGGGAAGATGGAGAGTCTGAGAAAACAGAAGAGGAGGAAGCATCAGACAAGAAGTTGAAGGAAAGTGAGTAGGAAAGTACTTAGGTTCTTGGGTTAGCTGCTTACTACTACTACTGCCGTTTTGCTTTAGAGAGAAATGCAGCATCTTCCATCTAGTTGAAGATAGATTTTGGAGTACTGCCTTATGATATGCTTATTTACTTATTTTGACATATTGGAGCAGTAGAAGCACTTAATTTTAATATTATACTTTTGATGATCAGTTGGATCATGAACTTTTTAAGTATTTCATCAGGTATATTCATGTTCGAGCGACTGATTTGCATCGATATTTTGGTGTTCATTTGTTTGTTTGCTACTATGGTATGATGCACATTTATATTCGGCACATGATTGTATGTTTATTAACAATGCAGGTTTTATTGTAGCTCAGTAATAGGTTCTCTAATTTCTGTCGAATAAAACCATTCAGATCAATAGGTAGGTCTACATTGTGTGTTCCCAGTCAGTTTATTATCGTCCGGTTGGAAGTTGGAACTATTGATCAATTTCATGTTATGATCTATCTAACATATGCCAAGATTGAAGTTATGTTTAATCTAGAGGTCCCTTCAAAAGTTTGATGGAATTGGTTTGGGCATATCATAGAAAACGATAGGATGTAGCTTTTTTCTTTTTATCATTCTATGAGATGGGCTCACAGCCGTTGTTAGGGCCTAACAAGACGACTAAGGCCATGTCTAGGGTTTCCCATTAAATAAATTAGATATTAATATTTAAAAAACAAAAATTTATATACTAATGCATATATTTCTATATAAAATATTAAATAACAAATAATTTTACAAGATAATAATGTCACAAAACTTATATGATTTTTAATTTTAATCTAAAATGTAGAGTAATCTTTTCAATTTTAAAACTCATAAACTTAATTAATTTAAATGATAATAAATTAAAGAAAATTAATTTTATTATTTTAATATATCAAATCAAAGTAACTTAATATTTAACTCTTTTTAAATAGAATTATTAATGATGTTATTTTCTTAGTTTCAATAAATCAAAATTTATTATCTTAGTGTTAAACTCAGATAAGGATCTCAAAGTTTTCCATATACCTATGCATTTTATTTTTTAATAATTTTTTATAAAGCATAGTATTTTTATTCATCTAATGGCTATTTATATTTAATATTTCTTTATATTTGCAATATTAATATAATTTTAAAATAAAATTAATAAAATACATATAATGTAGAGTCGACTTAGGGCCTCTGTTATGGTAAGGACGGCCCTGGATGGGGTGATACGTAATTTTGTATATTGGGTTTTGAAAGTATTGGAACTGGTTAAACCTCCAATACATTCTTTGTCATTTGTGTGCCGTATAATGGGCTATTTGCTGGTTTTAGCTTTCCAAGATTCTTTGTTCTAGTTAACGAAGCTTGTTTATAGACTATAGTAGTTTCTGTCGATGTGCAACTAGATTCCATTTCAGATTTTCCTATTTCTAAAGATGATCGAGTCCCCATCTTATCTTCTCAATTCTCCAACTGTCCAATTTCATTTTTTCGACTGATGCTTTGTTCTTGAAATTTTTTTAGTCAATATTGTGGTTTATCAGAGCTTCACTGATCCACCTACTTTCTTTGAAATCTGATTGAGATGAACATGGAGGAAGAATGCTTTCAGTTTCCGCACAATTGGAATCAATCGTAATGGGGGAAATAATTATGTAGTACTTCCTACCTCCTAGCATAATGGCATAATGCATCTCTCTCTAAATTAGGCTCTCACTGTCACTGCATTTTCAATTCACAATCTCACTAGTGACAACCAACAAGGCATTGGCAGCCCATCTCGTAACAATGTGAAGATGTTCAAAGTGCAACTGATCAAAGGAAATTAACAAAATCGTGTGAAAAGTTGAAACAAAATAGGATAAAACTTGCTGGAGTTAAAGCCCTTAATGCTAAAGAATGCCTGAAGTTGACACCTCCATCAACCTCCATATGTACGTCATGTTTACTACATGTGAAAGTTGGGTAAAAGAATTAAAATTGGACCCATCAACACTTAGATAAACCAACTTCCCACATGCTAAATGGGTCCCTAATTCACATGCATTTTCGTCATCTTCCATGTGAATCAGAGCTTTATTGCCTCCAATTTGGAGCAGCCAGCCACTGTCTTCTTCTTCATCACATGCTTCCTTCGACATTGAGCATAAAAATCGAACATTTAATTTCTTACCCAAAAACAAACTGATGGTGATGCTCCACTTGTCATCAAAAGTGAAGTATCCATGCACCCATTTATTTGTTTAGTGATTGTAAGGTCACCATTACTAATTAAAGAGGTTCCAATTATATTTTCATGAATAGAAAAGAATAAGAATTTCCTTTTAATGTCTATATGTATAATTGCTGGTTTAGCCTGTAATTCATAAGTTGTCCTCTCCTCTTCTTGAAGAAGGCCAAGCTAAAGCTTTGATGAATTGAGTGATCGATGCATCTTTTTCTTTGATAAGAACGTGTGGATAAAAAGCGTGATGATGATGATGATGTTAGTTAATAGTTGGTAAGTAACTTTATGTCATGTGGATGGGGCATATGGGCACATGAGTATTAAAAATGATCAAATTTGCAGAAGCCAAAAGTAAAAGACATAAATTGCTTCAATTAACAGAGTAAAAAGAAAGCAAGCAAAGACGGAAAAAAAAAAAAGATAACAAAAGCATAATAATCACTGCTGTATCTATGCATTGTCTTGTAACAAAGGTTTAATTTCTCTGTTTTTTTTACCACAACTCGAAACTGAAATCCATTCTATTGCTTGTATCACTAGACAAATTGAAGAAGAAAAGATCACAAATTCATCGTTCAAATCCTATAAAAACTCAAAAAGACCAAACAAACTGGAGACACTTTTTAGACTCAAAAAAGACACATGAATGATGGGTTAGAAGAAGGAAAATGGGATGTGAAGAGAAGAGGGTGCATGATAAAGAAACAAATAGACAACGCTTCTGCACCTGCTCCTGGAAGAAGAATGGTGGTAGGTACTATTGGGTGTGTTTCGTTTTTTTCAATTGAAGCAGGCCGAGGTTGAGAAATAACAGAGGGACCGACTCTGGCTTGAGGGTATGACGATATAATGACAATGTGCAAAAAATGTACACTTGCCAATATATATATATATATATTTTTTTTTGGTAATGCAATATAGACTTGATGAATGAAAAAAAAAACAATGGCTGAAATTAATAGTAAGAAAAAAAAAGCGGGAATTAACTGGCCTATTTTGACCAATATAATGGGACTTCTTTTAAAAAAAATTATCAGCATTGACGGCCTCTGCGGCAACCAATAGCACCTGCATTGGCAGTCATTGTTCCAACCATGGAAGAGGATTTGGCACCTAAACTTGAGGCACGAGCATAGCTAGCTGAAGCTCCAGCTCCTGATGGAGTGAAATATGCACCATTTAGCAGAAGGTCTCCTTCTGATCTCCAATTCCAGTTCTTCCAATGTCCTGCTGGTGTTTCCACTCTCTTTGTCACCTGTTTCAACCAATTTATCATCGTCAGGATTCGGAAAATTCATATGCATTTTGCTTGAATAAAAGGGAACAATTAGTTCTGTATATATATTACCTCCTTTGCAAAAGGGTTAACTGGTGCATTGTATCTGTTGCCCTGACTGTTGATGGTGGGCTCTGCACTTCCACCAATGGCGTACATTTCCCAGTGAGTATAGTCATTGTTGACAACATGGAAGTACCCGTGTCTGCATCTGCAATTTTCATTATCCAAAACATTAGTTATATAAGTTTTATCTGAAAAGAGTTAATAAAAATGGATGCTTTTAATACAAAACGATTAATTAAATGTTTTACCTTGGCATTCTCTGGATAAGTCCCTCTCCAAAATGGTTGTAAGCAATGGTGACTTGCATTTGCTTGTCTCTTGTGTAGGAATCACTGTGGCCTAACAGCATTACCTGTATTAAATTGAATGTGAAACATCATTAGCTTTCAATAAACCAAATGCAAAAAAGAAAAGATAAAAAAAATTTGTCGTTGGAACAAGAAAATGCAACACCCCCACCTCATTATGATGAGTAAAATGGTTGTTGGAGATGGTAATGGCAGTAGAACCCATAACAGCATCAACAAGGCCATCAGCACAATGAGAGAGTGAATTATGGTCAACCCAAATGTGACTTGATCCAAAAATAGATACAGCATCTCCATCAGCCATTGTCCTCCATCCATAATGGCTCGGTGAGCTTCTAATCATAGCATTTCCAGTTGGCTTACAGTCATGAATATGGAGACCATGAATGATCACATTAGTCACAAATTGGATAGTGATACATGCTCCATTAGCAATATGAACATTGGCCCCACGTCCATCAATTGTCTTGAAGCTGTTCATTATAAGTTCCTGCTTCAATTGGATAACCATATCCCTTTTGAACACAATCCACAAGGGCTCATCTTGGATCACAGCGTGACGTAAAGTTCCGGGCTTTGGGTTAACCGGATCATCATCACCAGCATCAGTAACCACATAGAAACGACCGTCACGGCCACCAATGGCATTTCTGCCAAAACCAATGCCACACTCAGCAAGTCTCTTGCGGTTTTTCTGCCAGTTAGGGTCACAACGCCAACAATCATCAATTGGATTGCCTGTTCCACATGAGAAATATCCCAACTTTCTCCTTTCTGTGCTGTTCCGGATGCTCCTGCAATATTAATTAAGGCAAATGCAAATTAGTTATAATTAACTAACATTTATTAATAACAACCGATTGGAAATTTGGAACAAATAAATGGTGGGTGGAAAAACAGTAGTTCTCTACATGAATTGTGTCGGTGGTGTAGAGTAGTGGGGTTATTGGAAACTATTTTTTTTCTTTTTAGCTTCTAAGGCAGATTAATAATTAGACAACATACAAGGGCAAATTGAAGGTGACATTTTGTCAGTTAGTGAGGACCAGAGGCATTTTAAGTTCTCCCAAGTTTCTAACGGGCAGAAAGAAATAAGCTTGATTTGGTTGCTACTTGATGGTCAGAAGCTAAAACCCAAAAAAGGGCACTTGTACTGCTTTCTTCTATGGTCACTCACATGTGGAAGTTGTAACATTAGTGACCATCCAAGAAGATGAAGTGAAAAAAAAGACCCTGTATCGGATTAGTTAATTAAGGAATGAAATTTTATCAAGCATATCCACCATCTAAAATTGTAATTACCAAATGGAAAGTGGAAATCTATCATTTAAAAAAAAAATATCATGTCACCATATGATAAAAAAAGAAAATGATCAGGACACTTGTTAAGGTTAACATCAGTCAAAATCAGCTCAAAGAAGCTTAAATAGATCACAAATGACAGGATATTAAGCATAAGCATGCAAAGTTTCAACATTTTTAAGTACCATTAAGTGTGTACTTTAGTAGTATTATTATTACTATTACTGGAACAAAACGTGTGTACGCTAGGATAAATAAGAGTAGATCTCTCACTCACTATACACACCAGACCAGAGTAAACAATAGCAGTGGCAGGTAGCGAAGGGAAACAGCGTGAAGAAAAGTGAAAGTAGTGGTCAAACTGTACAATTTTCACAAAAAAGAGAAGGGTAAAAGGGGAAATTAAACAAGAAGAAGAATCATTTATTAAACACATTCAGCAAATTTAGAAAGTAGAAAATATTGAAAAGGGTCAGTTAGGGGAAGCTGTTTATGCAAAAAAGGCAGCAAAAATAATAAAGGCTACAACCCCATTAATCAACTACCCTAACCACCAGAATTCCCTACGGTCACCCCCCACCGTTATTTGCAGAAGAGGAGAGAGTCTGATTTCAGGTACCCGTTTTGGTTGCAATTTAAAAGGACCAATTGTAACAGTACTAACCAACATCAATATTCAACATTCACATTAAATATCATGTAATTAATAATAGATCAAAATAATTAAAAAAAACACATTAAAAATAAGCATAGTAAATAAAAGAGGAAAAGAGAGAATGTAGTGTCATACATCTCAACCATTGCAACCACTGCTTCTGGGTCATCAACTGCATGCTCATTCTTCCAGTTCTCACTTTCTTCTCCATAACTGTAAAAATAAAAAAAATACATATACATATAAATGTGGGACACGTGGAGGGAACCCATAAAGGGAGTAAACAAAGTACAATGCATTGCATGGTGAGTTTAGCAGACAGACAATTTTTTTAGTGCACTGCTCAATGCCAATCACTATGCAACCAAATAAAAAACCGTTAATAAAACGCCAATTCCATTAAACCACCAAATCGATGAAAACCGTCAGGCGAGATATTAACGAATACATCAACATGACCAATATACCCATCACGTGCTTTTACTTTTTTTACCCTACTACACTAGACTACTATACTATGCGCATTGTGCACCCAGGGGTAAGTATTGGGAATATAAATAAAGTTAGGAATCCAAAGAAACGGACAGTAACTATATAAACGGTACAGATATAACAATATCATCAACGGCACACAAACAGTGGGGTATATTCTCGAAAAGGCGGTTATAAAAAATCAAACGGTCTGAGTTAAAAAAAAACAACGGCTGAGATTGTTCGTTAAAAACATTGCCATGTGGTTAGTAATTATGACTATAATTACCTGACCGCCATTGATGAGGTATTTGAGCTCTGCAAATGCTCTGTTACAGACTCAACATTCCTGCTTAAAAATAATCATAAAAGAAATAAATAAACATAAGCACTAAATAATAGAATATCAGCAAAGCTAACTGTACCAAAATGTATATATATGCTAACTTTAAAACTTTGGTTTAAATCTAAATTTTGTTAAATTTTTTTTTGAAGTAGATCACTGTGAAGAAGATGGGCTCGAACTCAAAATTTAACGAGAGGAAAAGATTTTTTCCATTTGAGCTATTTACTTAAATTATTTGAGCTAAACATTTAATAATAATGCAGCTAATACATAATAATGCACCATTTTATAGAATAAAAAACCTCATTTTGCAGCCAAAGTTAAGATCAAAATGAAGAAACTGAATACATTAAGAAGCGAAAACAGAGAATCCTGTTTTTCCTGCTTTGATTTCCTTGAAAGCAGAGCTAGTTAATGATGATGAATAATTACCTTAAGAAACCAGAGACGCCGTCGTTCCGTACAGCAACGAAAGCAGCGACGAACATGACAACGAGAACCGCCGTACAAACACATCCCCATTTCGCATTACTCATCTTCGTCACCGCCATTAATGTCCTGTTTCTTCCTCTTCCTCCCCTGTAAAAAATGTGTTTGTTTGTTTTTTTTTTTTTGCAGAGAGAAAGAAAAAGAAGAGAAAGAGAGAGAGAGAAAGCCAAGTGTGGGGAGTCAGACAATGGAGCTCCAAACAAACTTACCTTTTTATAGACACCCTTCTTCTTTAACGTTACTTCTATCGTTACTTCACGCCGTTACTTAACTGTATTATTCATCTCTCTTTAAACTTTTTAGGGACCGGTTAGTGGTTGGTTAGGTTTTAACTTTTTTAAGGTTAAAACCTAACCCAATGTAACCGATCCATTTCTTTCCTTTTTATCTATCTTACCACTGTAACACTTTGTTTGGTTGACTAGTGAAATATAATAACGAAGTTTCTCGTTTCCACTGTTATTATTTTACCTTTACTATCAGTCCCGGCGAGCCAATAAGATAGGGAGACAGTTTACGTTTATTTCTGGGGGAGGGGACCCTATGCAAAGTGATAAAGGCGTAAGACCTCTAACTCAAGTAAAGGCAGTAAAGTTGACTCCGGTCCCTTCGTCCCTCTCGCGTAGTACTTGTGAAGCAGTAACATGAAATAATATAATTACTGACAGTAATTTAACTGATGGTTATTTTAACGATTTAACCACCGGTGGTGCCATGTCAGCAACTATTTTTTTTAAAAAAAATAAAAAAGCAGATGTCACGGTTTTCTGCTGATTTTGCGGTAAATAGATAAAAGCTATGCATTTGCTTGTACAAATTAAATTCCATTGGAATTTTTAAATTAAATAAAAAAAATAAAATTAATTTTCTTGCCTTTTCTCTATGGTTAGCTTACTTTCTCAGGCGCCAATCACGCCATTACTATAATTTACAAAATATAAAAAAGAAACCCTTTGACCTACCACAACAACAAGCTTCCCACTCCTTTAAAGTTCTCATGTTTTCTTATTTTGTTTTATTTTTTTAAATTCACATAATAATTCATCTGAATTATTGTGAGAATTTAACTAAAATAATTCATGTTTGACTGCGATAATTTTTCCGTTTCTAGCTTTATGTTCCGTAGTGTAATTATACATGGCTCAAAAAAATATATATCCTCATTAGAATACAAAATAAAATAATATTATTTATAAAATACGAGGGATTAAAAAAAAAAAAAGAAATCAAAGATTTGATAGGGTCAAGAGGAGAACAAGGGTTGGTCAAAATGATGATGGAGGAGGAAATACGGGAATGTGAATTGGATACGAAACATGTGAAGAATAGAGAAGGCATATATGCAAATAGATATATATGGATGCAAGTTATTAAATGGAGCATGTAAAATTTCTAAAGTTGTTGAATTTCCCTGACTTTCCCTCCATTCCACTGGCTTAAAGGGAAAAGAAACTGATTGTAATTATTGCTAGAATACTAGTATACTTTTTCCCTTTTATTTTTATGTATATATGTACTTCTGTTTTACAAAGATGTATAACGCAAAGTTTCAACTTCAATATGGAAATAGAATTAGATTACATCCAGAATTTCTCGGTTCAACTCCACTCATAACTTTTTTTTTTATTAATGCTGTGGTTATAGTGCAAATGGGAAAAATAGTTCGTTTTAGAAAAAAAAAACTTTAACTAAATTATTAATTTTAGTTAAAACTTTAAAGTTTACCAGCATCTTTGCGTTTTGTGTCAGTTTTAATCAATTTAAAAATGACAAATGTTACATGTGCGTCACATGCTCAAATGTTGGATCAAATTGATAACATTTTAAAAAATAAAGTTAAAATTGACATGTTATTAAAAATTTTGGCTAAAATTAACAATTTATTGAAAATTGTGGTTCAAATAGTTTATACATATCATATGCCACGTAATCATTGGGATGTGACACATAATCAAAAGCACACATCATTTTTAAGTGGCTAAAATTGACACAAAACGTAAAAATATTAAAATAAATTAATAAACTTTAAAATGTTGGCTAAAACTGACAAAGTTTTAACCAAAATAAATTATTTTCCCTAGTATAAATATAGATGTTACAATTTAACATCATAATATTATATTCATCATAGTCTTTTTCTCTGAAATAAGAATTCTCTCGTAATCTGTGAATATAGATTGTATGGATCAAATCAAATGAATTATTTTGTGTTCTTTATTTTTCTTAATTTAATCTATTTGTTTTATTAGGTTTGACACAATATATAAGTACACAATAGGCTTCATTGAGGTGATGAAAAGCACTTGCTCTTATAAGTAATAAATTTTTTGACTTCAAGTCCTTTCCATAAGAAGTGTAGTATTACCCTTTTATTCTAATTGTTAGGAAATAGTCACTCCTATTTTGTAGTCTGTAACTATTAAGCCTCTAATTTAAGAAGGGGGAAAAGGATAAATTATAATTTACTGAGACATATAAAAACTATTTTATAACATCATATCTTTAAACTGTGGTCATATTACTTGAAGTATTATATAACTACCAAATTAAGCTTAATTATAATGCCACAAAAGCTCTGAAAAATGAACAAAAGATTGCACGGGTGACTTTCTTCGGACTTTGATGATAAATTTGTGAATTCTATTTATGTACTTTTTCTCTCTGTAAATGCCATAGGCATAGTCTAGTGTTATCGGAAGGACCAGTAAAAATAACTTAGTTAATAAAAGTTACATGTGAAACAAAAAAAAAGAAGAAGTAATTTATTGGATTGAATTTGAATTAACTCAAATAATCTAATCTTTCACTTCATGAAGATTTTAATATTGAGATCTGAATCCACTTTAAACTTAGTGGGTATTTAATTTAAATTTAACATCAAAGTTAAAATTTTATGTAATGCTGCATTATATTAAAACAAAGGTGCATAAAAAAATCTTGTTAAATCCAAGAAGATAAGAAAAACTAAATTGGGTAATTAATGTATAATTAAATTAATTAATGTAATTTAAAAACTAAATTGAGTATTTTCGAGTTCTTCACTTTTAGTATTACCTTCGTGGAGGCAAAGATTAATTATGGTGTCATGCAACATGGCAAGTGGCTCCCATCATGGCAATTTCTCACGCTTTGTTTAAACAACTTTTTGTTTACAGTTTTACCCTCTTATCATATCATCATGTACATAAAGGTACACACATACATTATGATGCACCTAAACAGAATAACAGCCATTGATTATGTGGACCATTATTTTACCATTCCTTAGTTAAGGGTTTTGACTTTTGAGTTCTACAAGTTAAAATTTAATCACTCAACTCATTTTTGTTACTTGAATGTTTTCATCATTGCATGGAAGCAAGCATCACTCATTTGTAATCAAATAACAACACCAACTTAATTTTACCTAGATTTAAGTCAATGAACTTGCTTGTATGTAGTGATCAATTTATTTTATTTGTTTTCATAGGATGCTTGTGTACTATATAGTATTTTAGTTGAATTATATGAATATGCAAGAATTTAAAACATCAAATAATACGTAAAATTTTAATTTCTTTTTGAACAATATACAACCTATCTCTCTAACTATATATATATATGGGTGATCAAATTCTTAGCCCTCACAATTTGTACCTCCATAACTATATTTGTAGGATTATCATCATGCTAAAATCACGAGGCATATAAAATCTTAAAATTTTGTATATTATGCCAATACATTTACTCAATCGAGCAATGGTTGAGTTGGCAAAACTGTAGTTGTCCAGGTTTTAATAGGGTGTAAACGAGTTGGGCTTCTCGTGAGTTACTCGAGATCGAGTGGAGCTCGAGTAGTTCAGTCTCAAATCAAGTTCGAGTATCAATTATAGAGGATCGCGAGCCTAAACAGACTTTTATATTGAACTCGAGCCTACTAAAATCGAGTTCAATCTCGAGTTTTTCTTAATTAATTTAAATAATTTTTATTTTATGAATTTGAGCCTAATTGAGCTAAGCTCGAGTAGTTCGAGTATAGGTCAAGCTCGAGCTTGAGTTCAAGCCTGGCACTATTCGGTTCGGTCCGATTCATTTACACTCCTAGTTTTTAAGATCTCTAAGGAGTTTAAGTGATCTTAAATGCATGAGAACTTATGATTTCTAAAGTTATAAGTTTGAATTTAAAAGAATAATTAATCTCAAAATTGCAGTTCTTATTAGTGTAGTGAATTAATATGGTAAAATTGAATACATTTTCGGTTATTTTTTTTTTTTAAAATTAATAGTAAAATATTGATTGAAAATTACCCTCATATGTTGTGATATTATTGTGGTAATAATTGTGGTGATTGCTTGATTTGTTTCCATGTAGGGTAAAATTAGGAGGAGGAAGGCCCACATAAAATAAGCTATCAAACAAGAAGCCAAATTTCTCTACCTTGATATACACGCGAGGGAGGAGGGAGGGAGAGACAGGAAGATGCTTTCACCACTTTTACTCAATTGCATCTTTACAAAATGAAAAGGAAAAGCTATAATAGATTTTGCAGGCCAATCTTCTTTATATATATATATAGCTCTTCTGGTAACCAGAAACTGTGGCGGGTCTTAAGTTCGATATTATTATTATTATTATTTAACTTTGTATATTATGTTTTTGGCTAAAGTGAGCTGCACCCAGGAACAGGACAGGAGGCAGGGCAACCTGCTTGACCGTCAGACCTCAAAGCTTCAGCTGTGCTTAAAGAATGTTCTTCACTCAATGTGCCAAATTTTGATTTTGACCAATATTTCCGGGCGTATGAACCAACCCAACATGCCTACTCATTGCCTCATAATTATTTTTATTACAAATAAATTAAGGACTAAAAAATTTTAAATAAAAATAAAACTACTATTTTTTTTTTGCCTAGTTACTAAAAAAGTTCATCAAACTTTTAGATTTTCAATAATTACAAAATAAATGATAATCTATTAATTTTTTTCAAAAATAATATGTGTCATTTTTAATAATTAAAAAAATGATTGTATAACTCACTTTAGTAAAGAAAAATGTATAATTAAATTAACAAGTTGAATGCTATATCAATTATAAGAGTTAAAACACATTGTTTTATTTTTTAAAGTATGTCTAAATTATCTAAATCATAATATATAATTTGAAAAAAGAATATGTGCATTTCTCTCTTAAGTATCCAACATTTAATATTTTAAGTCACATTGTCCTTAAAAATTTAAAAATATTATTCTGATAAGTTATAGTAATATTTTTGACTTAAAAGATGATTGCATAGTATTTTTAAAAAATATTGATAAATTAATATTTACTATATAATTATTAAAAGTTTATGATATATAAATGTTAAAAGTCGAAAAATTTAGGTATAATCAAATCATTTTTTATGGATGTTTTCAATGATATTTCATATCCAAGAAGGGCCCAGACTAATTCACATTAAAAAAAGTCGACGCCAATCATTAATTTCTTTACCAACTAAATAACTAAAATTATTAATACAAATACATCAAAAATTCTATATAATCTTATTTTATAAATTTTATTCTTATGGATAAGTAATAGCCTAGGGGAGTTCTAGTTAAAATAGTTATTTTGCACTATAATACTTCTTATAATAACTTATAGAGAACATATAGTATTTTAAAATAATCTGTTATTAGAAAAAATGATCCAGGGTAACAAAAACATTTGTATATTGACCAAATTACTTAAAAAAAATCATGTACTTTCAAGTTTTTGTAAGTTATGTCTGTACTTTAATGTTTAACACTAATTAGCCTGTACATTCTAATTATTCTTTAAAATAGAATTCCGGTGAATTTGATGGCTGAGTATGATGACGTGGCTTCACCAGATTTCTAGTCAGCAAAAGACCTGATAAGTTAGTAAAATTTAATTAAGGCCAAATTACAAAAAAAATCCTATACTTTCAAGTTTTTGTAAGTTATGTCATATACTTTAATGTTTAATACTAATTAATCTGTACTTTCTAATTTTTCTTTAAAATAGGATTTCGGTGATAATTTTTGAATTTGATGGCTGAATATGATGACGTGGCTTCACCGGATTTCTAGTCAGCAAGAGACCTAATGAGTTGGTAAAATTAAGCTAAACCCTCCCCTCATCGAAAGATGTCGTTTCCGTTCTAAAAAATGATGTAGTTTTTGTTGTCAATTGAATTCCCAAAATGTACTTTCTTCTATCCCGTAATCGATCCCGCTCGATCCCCAACTCCCCATCTACCTAACAATACGACACAAAATCCAAAAAGAAAAAACATACACAACTATGACGGTCTTCAATATTATTCAACCTCCGGTGAAGAACAGAGAGAACCGAAATCAATAGTCATTGTAACGACGATCATAATGTACTTTTTTTTTAAAAAAAATTAAAAGGTTTATGAGGTTGTTGGTATTGTTGGCCAGTAAGGAGAATGAGAGAGAATGGACTTGAGGACGGTAACAGCGACATCATTTTTTTAGGGGGAAAACGATATCGTTTTGATGAGGGAAGAGTTTAGCTTAATTTTGCTGACTTATCAGGTCTCTTGTTGACTATGAATTCCGTGAGGCCACGTCATCATACTCGGTCATCAAATTTAAAAATTATCACCAGAATCTTGTTTTAAAGAAAAATTAGAAAGTATAGGTTAATTAGTGTTAAACATTAAAGTAAATGACATAACTTGCAAAAACTTGAAAGTACATGATTTTTTTTATAATTTGGCCTTGATTAAATCTTGTAGGATTTTTTTTATAATTTGACCTTAATTAAATTTTGCTGACTCATCAGGTTTTTTGCTGACTAGGAATTCGGTGAAGCAACGTCATCATACTTATCCATCAAATTCACCGAAATCCTATTTTAAAGAAAAATTAAAAAGCACTGGCTAATTAGTGTTAAACATTAAAGTATAGGACATAACTTATAAAAACTTGAAAGTACAAGATTTTTTTAATAATTTAGCCTTGTATATTGTACTATATTATTAAAGTACTTTGCTATATATTTAATATTATATTATTATATAGTGGTGAATTTTGTTAAAGAAAAATAACTAGAGATGTGATTGGTGCATGCATCTCAATGGAGATGAAATATGCAAATTCATAAATATTATAGTTAATCAATTCATAAAATATCTTTAATAAGTTTATGTCTTTTCTAAGATTTAGATTACAAGAGCGTTACTAGTAAATATGATTAATTGTTATTTTTACACAATTAAAATGAGACTTGAAAAGTTTATAATTTATTATAATAAAAAGTTCATTTTTTTCCTATGACCGTCCGTCCAGTTGGAATTAAAATTATTTATTTTTATATAGAGATTGTTTTTATGTATAGTACTTCTGAACAGATGTTCCATATAAAATGTAGTATATTTAAAAAAATGCAGTATAATGTACATGTTCCGTATGTACAATCTTATCACAAGATAGAATTGTATGCAAGATGTGAAAATGCATGTGACTCATTAAGATGGATTATTTCTTAAAAAAAGAAAGAAAGAAAGAAAGCAAGTACCCAAAAAAGGGGAAAAAAATCTAAATCTCCGAATTTTTGATCTACACAAGCCTCAAGTCGAAAGTTCTTGTTCGAGTTAGATCCAAAAACTAATTAGTAATTTTGGCATAGATATTCGTACATATTATATGGTTGTTTGTGTGTAAAAAAAAAAGGATTTCTGTTGGTTTTCAGGAAGTTTCATGTTGGAATTGAAAACGAAGAAGGTGATTTTCAAGGACATTATAAAAAGAAAAATTACTTACAAAGGGACTTAAATTGCTCTGCCATGAAAAATTACTTACAAAGGGACTTAAATTAATTGCAGGAGCCACTGTAAAATACAGAGTAATTTCAATTTTGTTTTTGTTATTAAATTCAATTGATAGGTACAAATTGATTTTGCATCCGTTTTATCATCCATATCTTCTAAAAATGTAACTATCAAATATAGGTTAATCTATATTGTCCTCACAGCCACGGGACAGACACGACTTAATAAAAAATATTTATAATTAATTTGAAAATTTTAAGTTCGAATATCCCACTCTAAAATAAAAAAAAATAAAAGTCAATCCATTTAAAAATATTTATACTGATTATTAAGCATTAATACATGCAACATGCAAAAAATGAAAAGAGGAAATAATTTGCCTGACCGATTATTTTCTATAGGAATTTAGTGAGCATTTTTTTGTTTTATGCTTTTAATGGAGTAGAGGAAACGATTAATGGTTGAGTATTTAGCCACCATTATAAAATGATGAGAAATTCAAAATAAATAGTCCATAATTAATTTTAGGGAAATTTTC